>JAWQEG010009292.1:0-28493 GCA_033782935.1 Petrolisthes cinctipes
GTGGACAGAGGTTTGGGCCAGGAGTGTGGGGGAGGAGACATATTTGGGACCCTTGTGGAAGACAGTGACAGAGATACAAGGATACAGTGACAGACTTGGGGAGGTAAAGTAGACAAACTCAAACTCATACCATACATCTGTAATAATTATACTCTACCACTATCGTCATATTCACCCTCTTGACCTTTCCTTCTAATTCTCTTCCCTTCTCTCTATTCCATTCTTTTCACAAAATATTGCAGACAAATTCTTTTTTTCCTCCTTTATATATATTCAGTTCACTTCGTTTTTCCTGCCACACCTTTATTTTTCCCAGTTATATTCTTCACTCATATTTCCGGCATCCCCCCTTTCCCTTTTACATCTTTCCATCTTCCCTCTTACATTCTCCCATCTTCCTTCCCTTCACTCTTACAATCTCCCATCTTCCCTCCCTTCCCTCTTACACCGTCTTATCTTCCCTCCCTTCCTCTTTCATACCGTCTCTCGCCTTTCTCTCCCACCCCTTTTACTTCGCAGGCTATCCTTTCCCATCATACATCCTTTCCGTCATGCACCCTCCTCCCTACATTCATAATCCCCTCCCTTAACATCTTTCCAAGTTGGCAATAATTTTTTTTTATTCAAAGCTGTACTTAGAAATGATATGGTTTGTCTCCAAATGCTGTATGAATGGTGAATAAAGATAATGGGTTACATTCCACTCCCTCCCTTCATTTGTGCCTGGGAGACCAACTTCAGTATAGGGACGGGAAATTCATTAAAGTGTGAATTCCTTTTAAAAATATATTACCCAGGGAGAGGAAAAATACCCCAAATGAGGTGATTGTTGTGCGCGATTACCTGTCAGGAGACTAATGAACTTCCTGATTGAGGCATTACCTGTGATCCCGAGCCTTCCCTGTGATGCTGCTTGAGGTAAGGTAGCTGGTGATGGTGGTGGTGAATAGGGTAAATGTGGTGGTTTAGGTTGAGGTGAAAATGGTGCTGTCGATGGTGGTGGTGGTTTTCAAGGTGGTTGAGAGAGAAGTGGAGGTGATGGTTATGAAGGTGGTAGACATTGAGGTCTTGGTAGTGGTAGGGGTCTTGAAGATGGTGAATCAGGAGAGGGTGATAGTATAATGGTGGTGGTGCCAAAATTGTTAATTAATTAATGGAGTTCGTTGAGGTGGAGGAACATATTCTCCCAAACTCACTGTACTACTGTCTTCCAGTAATTGGTTGCAGAAGTGAGTTTGAAAAATAAATGGTCCTGGTTCTCTTAGAGAATGTGATATGCAGAGTAAATACTGTAGAGAGCGCAAAGAGGAAAAGGTATGTTAAGAAATGATTCGTTGAGTATTTTGGAATGTGAATCAGTGGAGATTATAATCTTGAATAATATTGAAAATGCAAATGAGACAAAAGAATTACTACGATAACATAAAAGAATGAACATATTGAACATAGAAGATAGCAACTGGTGGACTATAGAGAAATGTTGGAGTCGAAAAAGGAATGTAATTGTAAAAATTGTAACAAACGATAATTGATGTATAAATTCTAAGAAAGGTGACCTCTCGAAAACAAGGAAATCTACGGACCATAAAAAAGTAAATGTCTACCTCTGGAAAAAGAACTCCCAAGTTTAGTGTCTGCAACTATTTCCAAAGCCATGAGTACCTGCAGTTTTATAGTCAGCCAGTTGTGGGTCTATTGAGTAACTCAGTCGTTTAACAGGGTGGGTGGAGACGAGGCAAAGGGAGGAGGGTTGATAGAGTAAAGGGGAAGAGGCAATGAGTGAGTGGGTGGGTGGGTGGGTGGAGACGAAGGTTGATGGAGGGGGGAGGAGGAGGAGAAGTAGGAGGCAGTGTGTGAGTGGGTGAGTGAGTATTTGTGTATTAAAACTGTCCCTCTTTATCCTTGAGTTGGACACATTCTTCCTCACAGTTTCTCCTTCTCCGTTTTACTTTGCCCACCATTTCCAGTTCCATTGTTTCTTTGTCCCTCCGTCGGCCTCTCGTTATCCCTCGAATTGTTTCCCTTCTCCTCCTCCTCCTCCTCCTCCTCCTCCTTCTTCTTCTTCTTCTTCTTCTTCCCCAGCCACAACCGTATTCTCTGGTCCCTGCCTTGTGTTTCCCTGTGGTAGACCGCTGGACTCCGGATACAATTAAAAGACACATTTTCGGCCGCGTTGGTACTCCACTGTGACGGCATCTCCTCCCCTCCCCTCCCTCTCTCGCCCTTCCTCTTTCCGTTCTCCCCCATTCCTCCCCTTCTCTCCCTTCCCCTTACCCTTCTCCCCCACTTTTCCCCTTCTCTCCTGTCCTCTCCCCTCGCCATGCTCTCTCTTTTCCCTTCCTTCCCTTGCTTTATCCTTCTCAAAGTCTTTTACTCTTCTTCCCTCTTCTTCGCCCCTCCTCTCATCCATTCCTACCCTCCCATCCAATGTTTCTTCTCCCATACCTAGCTTGCTTTTCTCTGAGTTCCACCCATACCTCTACCCACCACTACTCTCTCTTTACCCTCACTTACCTACACCCACCATTACTCCTAACCTCTCCCACCACTGCTATTTATTACCACACCCTCCACACCATCCCTCGTACTACTCACAACTGCCACTACCACAACCATCCACCCCCACCACTACACTGCCCAATATCACTCACCTCCATAACCACTACCAACCACCCCCACCACTACCACCACACTACACCATACCGCCACCACACTACCCCATACCACCACCACACTACCCCATACCACCACACTACCCCATACCACCACACTACCCTATACCACCACACTACCCCATACCACCACACTACCCCATACCACCACCACACTACACCATACCGCCACCACACTACCCTATACCACCACCACACTACCCCATACCACCACACTACCCTATACCACCACACTACCCCATACCACCACACTACCCTATACCACCACACTACCCTATACCACCACACTACCCCATACCACCACACTACCCCATACCACCACACCACCCCATACCACCACACTACCCTATACCACCACACTACCCCATACCACCACACTACCCCATACCACCACACTACCCCATACCACCACACTACCCCATACCACCACACTACCCTATACCACCACACTACCCCATACCACCACACTACCCTATACCACCACACTACCCCATACCACCACACTACCCCATACCACCACACCACCCCATACCACCACACTACCCTATACCACCACACTACCCCATACCACCACACTACCCCATACCACCACACTACCCTATACCACCACACTACCCCATACCACCACACTACCCCATACCACCACACCACCCCATACCACCACACTCACTCCCATAACCACTACCAACCACCTCCACCACTTCACTCACCCCTACAACCACTACCCCCCCCAACCCCCCAACCCCCCACTTTTCATACCCCAAACGAGACAATGTATTTCCCACTACTATTCACCAATGACAGAGTTATTTGTCGGAAAGGTTCTGGTATGTTTCTTTTCATTTACAGTTTAAAGATCACTTTAAGTCCACAGATTCTAGGATCACATAAATTATAATACGAAGCATCTGAACAAATTTTATAATCTTTAAACATTTGGATATGTAACCGGCGATATTAACTGTGAAAATTTCAATGTGTCTTGAAAATGTTAACGTAAATTCGGTAACAAATATAACGAAATGGAATTGTCTACAACTGTTAGTACCAGGTTCTCTCAATAAATCTTTCCCACACAATATTCCCATGTTTCCCACAATGCCCCACATGAGCCTACTCACCTCAAGGCACTCAACTTGCATTTTTCCCCACCTCCCTCCTCGTCACTCACACCCAGCCCTTACCTCCATTGTCCACTAATCTGTCCTCTTCTCTAACTCGCATTTTCCTCGGAATTGTGTATTTGGGATCGGTTCATGCAGCTCGTATTTACAATTGAGAAATTGTGTAAGATTTGGCCTCCGGATAATTTATTACTTTCCCTGCAGGCCTTCACCCTCAAGCAACGATTGGCAAGTTTAGATATTTATGTGGCTAATACCTGACGATGATTGACCAAGTAGATACCCTTGACTCACAGTATATAGAAACAGTGGGAAGGAGAAATGGAAAGAAAATGTAAAAACGATCATAAAGATGCTGAAGGAGAATAGGAAAGAGAAGAAGCCTAGAGTCAGTAGTTAAGTGTCATTTAAAAAGACCAAACTTCCCCAACCATCGAGGGTCGTATGACGCTTCGTCATCGTCGTCATCCCGGGTTATTACGGTGGCGTCAAAGTTGAACGTCCTGTTTGCAACTTTAACTAGGAAGGTAACTGTTCAGCGCACCTTGTTAGCTCTGCGGGCACCAGGACATAAACTGATTCAGGACTGTGATCAAGGCGTAAATTGCACATCCGAGGAGAGATATTCCCGGGGCCTGCAGGCTGGGGGAAGCGTCACGTTTGAACCAACTGAGAATATCACGTGTCGGGTAAATGAGGGAGATTGTGAGAAGGTACAGTGCCGGACTAATGTTTTGTCCATAGCTACAAGACACATGGCACCAGCCTTCTGAACCACTTCAGGCTCTGACACTGAAGCACCAGATAAAATTTCTGATTCCTTTATCATTTCCATGCCCATCTGTTGTTTATAACCCAAACTTTCATCTCGTGCTTTGTTTTCCGAGGCTGAAAGGGTTGAGAAAGCTGGCGCCCTGAGGCTGGCTGCAGAACAAAACATTAGTCCAGCACTGTACAGCCAATAGCAATATAACCGAGGGAGGATCAGGTTATATATTAATACCTGAGGAATTGCATGTGTATTCTTCACACCTTTCTCTATAGTTTATTACTTGCATCCTACTTTCATCCTCCACTCCCTTGTATTCTATTTGTCGTTTCTCTCTCTCTCTCTCTTTATATATTTATTTATTTATTTATTTTATTATATTTATTCTTTTTTATCACTTAGATATTCCTTTTTCATGTATTCAGCCCACGTCTTTATCGTTCTTCGTGTTGCTTTTCACTGACTCTTGCACCGCCTTTGATTCACTATTTAGTCACTGATCTGTAATTATTTTCAATATAGCACTTTTGAAACAGTCTTCACATTCCCTCCCACATTCTCATCACATGCACTTACCATCCCGCTTCTCTCTATATTCCCTGAACTGCTCTTAACTCCTTCATTCATTCACAAATTCTCTTCCACCTCCTACTCCTAATACTCCTCCTCCTCCTCCTCCTCCTACACCTCCTCTTTTATTTTCCTTAGTCATATAACTTCCCCTTCAAAATATATCTCCACCACGTTTCACTCTACCCTCTCTTTCCGGTTCTCTTTTCCCATTTACTACCTTTACCCACTTTTCATAATATCGGTCCTATCCCTTCTGCTGTCTTCCCCTTACCCTTCACCCATACCCCATATTCCTAATGAACTTTGCCCCTCTCTATGTTATAACTTGTGGTACTGTATACATTCTCAACCACCTATTTTCCTTCATACTTCTCTTCTTCCTCTTCCATGTTGTCTTTATCATTTTTCCTCCTCCTCCTCCTCCTCCTCCTCCTCCTCCTCCTCCTCCTCCTCCTCCTCCTCCTCCTCCTTCTTCCCCCTTTCATCATCATCATCATTATTATCATATTCACCCACACATTCTCCACCATTACCATAATCATAGCCACCACCATCATTAAATTTATTCACTTCTTCCTTCCCATCATTTTTATTCTTGATATATATACTTCACCGTGCTTCCTCCTCCACTTTCTATCCACCTCCCCTTCCTATCCACCTCCCCTTCCTATCCACCTCCCCTTCCTATCCACCTCCCCTTCCTTCCTTCCTCCCCTCAGTACTCTTACCCTCACCTCCAAGTGCGTGAAATCATTCAGACATTCACTTCCCAGTAACATTCCTTCCATAACTGCAGTCTTGTCCATCACGCCCTCATATAGTCTCACCTCAAACGTGGACGGTAACGGACAATCATTTTCCCTGACTTTCGTGAGGTTGTAAGCAGTTATGAATATGTCTGTCTTACCAAAATCACTGATGAATTGTTGGTTTTGCGAAGTACTTGTCTTTATTTTGATACAATCTAAATATATTATTTACGATCTAATTATATTCAATATGGCTTTACTTAGTAATATATAACTGAAAAGTTACCTATTTTGCGTAATACTTCTTTTTAACTTGCATCTATTTTTTTTTTTTTTTTTGTAAGCATATAATATTATGTACAGTACAGTTGCCAGCAATAATAATAATGATAATAATAATAATAATTACTATTATTATTTTTATTATTATTTCAATATTATTGATAATGGTAATGATAACAATAATACTTATAATCATTATAATCAAATGATATTTCAAAATATTAATAATATTTGAGAAATATCATCATCACCATAGTGAAAATACAATCTCTCTCTCTCTCTCTCTCTCTCTCTCTCTCTCTCTCTCTCTTAAACAGGATATCGGGACTGGAAATTACTCGATGATTTACTACGGGACATAATTTTAGAAGGGTGTGAGGGAGGGGGTCTGGTCTATACACCGTGACGCGTCTTGCCAGCAGTAGAGATGGTCCGCCAACCCAGGGTCATTGAGCTGCAGTCCATCCCCCCCCCCCCTTACCACCACCACTACCACCACCATCACTGTAAACAATGCAGTGTGTCTCTGTAATGTACGCAGTTATTATCTCCGCCAAGGATGATATGTTATGGTTTAGTTTGTCTGTTTGTTTGTTAGCAGGATTATGCAGAGAGATATGTATGGATTTTTTTCGAAATTTATACCAAAGGTGGTGGGCCTCGTGACTGACAACCAGCGAGTGATTAGATTTTCGGAGATATACGGATCAGCATCTGGATCCAGGATTATTAAATATTAACTCTTATTATTATGAATGGAAGTGAAATTTGGGTGTATGTAACCGTAGACTTCCACGATCATACTCACCTTCGTTGGCAGAGGGGCTTTGTCTTGGCTGTGTGTGTCTGTCTTATGACTAACTGTTTGTCTGGTTTTCTGTCTGTCTTCCTCTGTCTCTGTCAGTTGATAGGGAGGTTCTGTCCAACTTTTAGTAATGTTGTGGTGGGGGTTTACGCCTGCGTTTCGCAATCTGAGAATCCAGGTTCGATCCCTACGTGGGTTCTATTACTAATTTATTGCACATGTTATTGTATGTTTTCCTGGGTCATCTTCTTTATTCCTATTCTTGTTACCTCCTTCCTCTATGCATTCCTTCCACCCTTTTGTCCTTTTTATCCTTCGTTCCTTCATGCATTAAGTGATTCCTTTCACTGATATGTGTGGGCAACTGGTGGCATAAAGAAATAAGAGAGAGAAAAGAGAGAAAGAGGGAAAATATAACCGAATGGATTATAATATCTTGAAGAGAAAGCGAGATAAAAAGTAAGAGTATTATTGATTGAGTGCCGGATGAAGTGTACGGTACAGGATGTGTTAAAAAGTTACCTACCTAACTACCTATTCCTTCCACCCACTCACCTACACCCCAACCCACCCACACTCCCCAACACACTCAACCACTTACACCCACCCACACCACACCTACCCACACCATCCCAACGCCCACACACAACACCCACCCACCTACACACACACACACCATCCCACCGCCCACACACCTACACTCTCCCACCACCCACCTGAGCTGTCCACCTGACCCCTGTGGTGCAGTATCGGACATGACTTGGCTTTCCTTTATCGTTTGTAGATCATTCCTATCCTCCCATCATACACGCCATGAATTAACTCTCTCTCTCTCTCTCTCTCTCTCTCTCTCTCTCTCTCTCTCTCTCTCTCTCTCTCTCTCTCTCTCTCTCTCTCTCTCCACACACACACACACACACACACACACACACACACACACACACACACACACACACACACACACACACACACACACACACACACACACACACACACACACACACACACACACACACACACACACACACACACACACACACACACACACACACACACACACACACACACTACTTAAGCCACAGTTTCATCCACCCACCAAAAGTGTTGGGCATATCACTGCTTCCCATCTGACGTAAACATGTGGCCGCATTAACTCTGCTGAACGAGGGTGACTCCGGCCCGACTGCTTGACAAATTAGACTGCAGTTATCTGTAAGCCTATACCCTCTGATGACTCTGGCTACCAACAGTCTGGAACCAAAGTTAGGGCCTCACTTGTCAATCTCGGTTGTTGTGTGGGATAAAACTTTGTGTCGCATTTGTTCATCTCACATGTGTCTCAAATAAAAATGTCTGTAACCCAAGCAGAATCTTAACTCGCCAGACTCACCAGGAACAGATAAGAAAGTAATGTGTAACTATCAAGTGACGTTATAAGTAAAAGACTACAAGGGAAAAAAAATAAGGAAATGGTAAAGAGTAGCACAATAGAGATAAAGTGAAAAAGTATGTAATGAAGTAAATGTGCAAGAGTAAAAGTATCAGTCTGTGCATGAAGATCAGAAGCCCCAGGCGAGTGCGAGAAGGGAAGAAAGAACTTGTCATGGCACGGAGGGTCGTGTGTCTAGCTAGTCGTTCGATCGAGGTTATTATGTAGCAGTAGATAGGTAGAGGGTGATAGCAATAAGTAGCAGGAGAGAAACAAAAACAGGGGATAGACAGATAGACAGAAAAACAGACGGACTGAACATACACACGCACACCCTCACACACCCACACGCACGCACACACACACACACACACACACACACACACACACACACACACACACACACACACACTCTCACACTCACACACACACACATTGTAGAGAAAGAGTGAGTGAGAGAGAGAGAGGGAGAAATGTAGATTTGTAGAGAGATAAAGATTGAAATAAAGAGAGACCGCTGCTCAGTGTCGCGGTCTGCTGGCCTCACCAAGACAGGTACAAGATGGCAATGGGAAGAAGAGAGATAAAGAATAAGGCATAGATAATTATGATGATGACGATGACGAACCCAAAACATGAAGATGACGATGATTTTGGTGGTGGCCATGGATGATGACGATAGTGAGTGACAGTGGCGTTGTTGATGGTGATGATAATGATTACTGAAGATGATAATGAAAGCTGACAATAGTAATGATATTCGTGATTGTGATGATGATGATGATGATAACGATGACCTAACATGATGATGATGATGATGATGATGCTGACTAATGATAATGATGATGAAGATTACGATGACAGATAATGATACTAACAATAATAATGACGATGATGAATCCTGTCCACTATAAACAAAAACTAAATAAACACACACACACACACACACACACACACACACACACACACACACACACACACACACACACACACACACACACACACACACACACACACCTAGGCAGCAAGAACCGTGAATAATACACACCCTTTCACTGATTGAATAAAACTATGATAAAAAAAAACTCCCTGGCAATCATTATCAGTTGCTATTAAAAATGTGAAGGTCCATTTTTCCTTTGCAAGATGGGATTATGGGGACATAAAATGGGGCGAGTCCTTCAGAGATTAGAGAGTCCCTGGGTGCAGTAATGAAAGGTAGGATATGGTGACTGGACTGAGTGGCGGCAGGGGCTATTAGATGACGGAGTGGTGGTGGTGGTAGTGGTGGTGGTGGTGGTAGTGGTTGGTGGTGGTGGTAGTGGTTGGTGGTGGTGGTGGTGGTGGACATTGTGATGGTGGTGGTGGTTGGTGGTGGTGATTGTGATGGTGGTGGTGGTTGGTGGTGATTGTGATGGTGGTGGTGGTGGTTGGTGGTGATTGTGATGGTGGTGGTGGTTGGTGGTGATTGTGGTGGTGGTAGTGGTGGGGATAGACAGTGAGGGGGTGATCTTGGTGGTGATAGACAGTGTAGGTTGAGGTGGTGATATACAGTGCAGATTGAGGTGGTGGTGGTGATAATGCAGGTTGAGGTGGTGATATACAATGCAGTTTGAGGTGGTGGTGATGATAATGACCAATAAACAGGTTGATGCAATTGCTATGATATTCCTTGCGTATCATTAATATTTTGGTTTTCTTGTGTTCAGGCTTTTCTTTATTGTTAATGCGACCACAAACAACATGATTCGTAGGTACTGTACAGTATTTCATGCGGAAGTGCGCAATGGCAACGTTCTTATGAGAAAAGAAACGTTAGAGCGCATTGCTAATGATTTTTATGACGTCATCGGCGAGTTATTTACTCTATTAGGAGGCTATTTCGGACAGTAAATAGCCTCTGAGATCAAGGGACAACAAAATTGGAATATATTACCGAAGGTGAGGTTATTTTCTGAGTTTCTTATGTGTGAACTTTATTTTTTTTTAAGGGGGTAATTATTTTTTGGTACATTGGAGTGCCTTGATTCTTCCAAAGTATGCCAGGAAACAGGACCAGAAGAGCAAAAATAATGGTGTTCTGTTGCTTGGAATAGTTTGGAGGATTCAGTTGCTCCAGATTTACCAACACACAACTTCCCCCTTAAGATAAGTTTAAGTTCAGTACTGTGACCTGAAGTGCATGTTGATTTGCTGGACTCATGTATACAGAATGAACTTTTCTCAGAGGTACACAGTATATTGGCCTCGGGCTGAAGGATGCTATAATTTCTCCTGCATCATGATGTTCTTGCATGAGGATCCTACTATAGTGCATTACGACCCAGTGCTCTGTACCAGTAACGTTACCACATGCGATAACGCGATGCAGGGGATGTTATCAGTCAGTGTTGTCGGGGTTTGGTTGTGGTTACTGATTACCCCAAGCTATCTCATAAGGCAACACACATATTGGTTTGTAGGAGATTTTAGGGTAATTAGTAGCCTCTATTTCTCCTATTAATATAGCTGGTCACCTTAAATATTGCCTACGAAGTTCTACATCTTTAGCTACAATTAGAATTTTATTATTTTGAGTAATATTTCATTGTGGTCGTGCAAATGCAAGTTAAAATATTTGTAATCGATGTATGGATATTTTGCTTGCCTTGCTACATGTTTTGACGTTATAGTTTGATCAAGGCTTCATTATACGAGGGTAAGTTGGTGGTTTCCATAGGCCTGCAGCTTATCATGAAGGAGCCAAATTGCTTTTTAATCCTTAATTGAAGTGTATGCAAAAATCAGGCGAAGCTCTCTTTGATATCAAACCCAATTTCCATATTTAATTACAGTAGGTAAATCCAATCAAATAGGCATATTCCGTCCCCCTTCAAGTGTACACAGAGGCGAGCGTAGGCCTATAATGCCGTCTCAGAATTAATGCCAGACTTTTCCATACAGGCTACGAGGAAATATTTACCTTTCTTGTGTGTTCTAGTGTTTTGAATATGTTTTTTCTACCGAGAGTGTTTGCTCAAGTTGGGGAAACGTTCGATGTCTTAGCAGTGACAAGGATGAGTGCTTGTGTTGCCTTTACAGAACACGGTGAAATGATTGATGAATAAAAAACCGAGGCGACGCTGGCAAAACTTCCCTCTTTCTCTCGCACTCTTCCCTTCTCCTCCTACCTACCCCACTCCCCTTCTCTCTTTCGTTCTTTCGCTGGCTGTCTCCCCCTTCCTCCCCCCCTCCCCCACCTCAGCCTTTCCCCTCATGCCTATAGCTTTGCCACCACCCCGACCCACCCAAGCCCCTCCCCCCTTCCCCCTCCCCCTACCCCTCCACCAACCAACCACACCCCTTAGCATTTTTTTCTTTCTCAGACGATTTCAATTTTTTCCTGCGTTGCTCGTCCTCACCAGTTGCCGTTCCCCTCATCGCTAGACACCACTCGCGCTCTTTAACCCACCTATTTGGACCACTCGTTTCTGTGTCTCACCTTCTCTCTCTCTCTCTCTCTCTCTCTCTCTCTCTCTCTCTCTCGTGTGTTGTATGAGTGTTTGTTAGGTGTCATTCAGGAGAGAGAGAGAGAGAGAGAGAGAGAGAGAGAGAGAGAATGGGAGGGTGGAGAGTTGCGTGTGAGTGGCGAGAAGTAACTCTAGGCGGCGAGCATAACTTTGTGCGAGAGCGAAGGCGAAGGGGACGAAATTGGTCCTCAAAATAGATAGGGGAGGAGGAGGAGGAGGGGGAAGGGGGAAGGGGGGATATACAGTACAGGGGGAAGGAGGGGGGAAGGGGAGGGCCAGCGCTTTGCTTCTTCTTCTTCTTCCTCCTCTTCTTTTTTTTTTTTACCATATTGATCGCGCCTATAGGCCTATTCACGAAATGCACCGGCTTTAATTAGTTTTTCCTCTTCTCATATTCTGGAAGGGGGACCTCCCGAAAAACCTTTTATGCAATTTTCTTAGGAGTTGCGAAAGTTTCCGGGCCTCGTGTCTTTCAGCCGACGAAGGGGAACTGTGACCCTCAAGAATGGTGGTTTTATTTTGCATTACTTTTTTTCTCTTTCTCTCTCGTGATCTCTCTCTTTTTTTTTTTTTTTTTTTTTTTTGTCTTGTACTCGTTCGTAGCTGTCAGTCTCTTTCTCTTTATCAGTCTTTTTCATACTATCATTCTACTTCAGTCTGTTTCTTTGTATCAGTCTCTTTATGTTATTTCTTTTATCTATCCATCTATATATCTGTCTATTTATCTATCTATCTATTATCTATCTATTGTGCTTCTAACTGTTGGTATTCATTCGGTTAGGTTATCTTATGAGGTGTTTTGTGTCTTCTGCTTCTTAGATGGTGGACTTGAATACACACCTGAGTGAGTAAATTGAAGCTGTGCATGGAAAAGACAAGTGTGAGGTTGTGATGTAGTGATGTGTTGTGTGGGGTGTTGTGTGATGTTGTGTTGTGTGGGGTGGTGGGGTGTTGTGTGATGTTGTGTTGTGTGGGGTGGTGGGGTGTGAGAGTGTGGGGTGTTAGTGTATAGGAATGTATGTGGTAGTATTGTGTGTGGGAGTGTGTGGTGTTGGTGTGTGTGGGTGGACATGTGGTGTGGGTGTGTGTGGGTGGACGTGAAGTGTTGGTGTATGAAAGTATAGATGACTACTACAGCTACAGTAGTCGTAGTTCACAAAGCAGTGAAGTCATAATTATGTGGCCAGAGAAACATCCACCTACCACAACAAAAAAGTATGTTGAGAGAACTACAACGTTTCGGCCGTGCCTTGACATTCTTCGGCTATACGCATGCCGTTTTGTCTTGTATGGGTGTTTTTTTCTTGCCGAAGTGACGACAGAGGAAGTTGGAGTTGTGTGAAAGGATGAGAGGAAGTACTGTGAAGGGTGCATGCAGGTAGGGTGCTTGTGTATGTGTATGGAAGCTTGTGTCTGAGCTGTATGTGTGAGTATGGGATGATTGTGTGGGCAAGTTACTGTATTTGGTTGGTAGTTTTGAGTAGCTTAGAGGGTAGATGGTAGAGAGGAAGTTGTGTGAAGAGGTGTAGGATGGTACTGGTGTTAGGTGTTGCCTTGTGGAGGGTGTAGAATGAAAGTTGTGATAGAGGGTGTGTGAGTGTTAGGGGGAGGGAGGGAGGGCATAATGGTAGTGGTGGTGGTGTAGGGTGTTTTACGAGGGGAGAGAATGGCGGAGAACGGAAGGTGTGAGGGAGGAAGAAGTGAGTGTGTTTTTCTGTATATTCCCAGTGAAGGTGTTGGTGAAAGTTGTGGTGAAATGGAGTGATGATTGTGGTGCTTATGATGTTGATGATCCTGGTAAATAAGAAGTGTCATGACGAGTGTAACTGCAGTACGTGAGTGTTTGGAAGTGAGACAAAAGTGGGTTGGAGGATGGGTTATAAAGTAGGGGAGGTGGTATGCAAGTACACACAACCAAAAAACTATCGTTACACCTTCTGCGCGATACAAAATGACACCACGAATGAAGGTTTTTTTTATAATAGATGCTGCCACAACATACATACGCAGGGATACCAATGTGAGAAGGCTGTTATCAAAAACCTTCATTCGTGGTGTCATTTCGTATCGCGCAGAAGATGTAACGATAGTTTTTTTGTTGTGTGTACTTTAATAACCCTGTAGTAGAAATTTTACGATGAAGAAAACCTTAAAGGATGTTTGTAATAAGGCTAAGAGAATATGATGGTGAGATTCTCTTAGGCTCTGTTGATTTGAGAGAGAATTTGGTAAGGAAATCAAAGGCGGGTATGTGTTTGGCGAAGGATTTTAGAGTGCGAATATGTGGGAAGCAGGGTTGGTGGGTGAGTGGAGGGCGGGTTTGCGAGAAGAAAGGAGTGTGTTTGGGTGGAGAGAGAAGGGAGGGCCGGTGCTTGGAGGAGGATGGAGAGAGGGTGGGTGAATTGAGTGTGTGCAGGTGAACTTGCTTGAGGGAGGAGTGGGTGGGTGGGTGGATGAATGGAGAGTGTGAGGTTAGGCTTGCTAGAGGGAAAGAAGATGGGAGGGAGGAGGGGTGCAGAACGTGAAGGTGAGCTTATAACTTCGTGTGGGAGAACTGGATGGTGGGGTGGTGGGTGGACAGGCAGGCAGGTAGGAAGGCAAGTAGCTGAGAGAGTAGGAAAGCGGGTTTGAGTGAGATTGGGCGTGTGGCAAGATAAAATTATATGGGCGTACAGAAAGATGGTATGGTAGGACAGTCAAACGGGTAGGTGGGGTAGTAAAAGCGAGAGGGGGGGGGGAGAGAGTAGGGGGTAAGGGTGGACGGGCGTGTGGAAGGATGGGTGGGTGGAAGGACGGGCGGGTGGAAGGACGGGCGTGTGGAAGGATGGGTGGGTGTGGACGAGCAGGCAGGCAGGGAGGCAGGCAGACGGGCGGGAAACAGCTGGGAGTGACATTTGCTCTCCCCTCAGCCCAGTAATGACGCTGCTTGCCCCTTAATTAGTAGGTCCTCTCCACAAACCTATTAACCAGGGGGGGAGAGCAGCCTTCATTATGAGGCCTAGACGTGCTTAGTCAAAAAATTTAATTAGGCCTAGGGTGGGTGGTGAAAGACGAAGATGAAGATGCACAGAAGGGAACGGAGCCTTGGAGGGAGAAGGAGGAGGAGGAGGAGGAGGAGGAAGATAAGGGGAGGTAGGTAACGAGGGACGGAAGTGAAAGGAAAAAAAAAAAGTCAGATTTCAGTCTTCCCTTCTATTTTTTTTTTTTTTTTTTTTTTTTCTGAGTGTGTGTATGTGTGTGTGTCTGTGCGTGCGCGCGTTTATATATACGTTTTTGTGTGAGAGGTAGAGACAGGAGGGGACGGAAAGATAGGCCTACACTACAGGCTTTACATTTGAATTCACTCAGATTTCATTTCATATGGCTAAGCAGGACGTGTTCTAGGTGTGAGGGAAGAGTGTTTGTTTCCTAGTTCTTGTTTCTTATTCCATTATTGTATGTCCTTATGTATTTATTCCTTTGTGACAAATAACTCTAGTGTTTGCAGTAAAAGATGAATATTTGTATTGAATAGTTTTATGTATGACTGAAGTAATACTGGTTATATTCTTTATAATTTTTCTACGAGGTCGTACATAATATGAAGTCGTAAACTTTCTATTAAAAGCACATTAAATGTTCTACATTTTTTAGTGGTGGATGTATGGGCTACTAAAGTGAAACAAAAGCATCCTGGTCTCGTGCATCTATCAGTAGTTGTAATAGTAGTGGTGGTAGTAATAAGGGTAGAAATAGTTGTAGTGTTAGTGGTGGAAGTAGTAGTAGTAAAAGTAGTAGGGGCAACGGCAGTAGTAGTAAAAGTAGTAGTGGTAGCATCATCAGCAGAAGTAGTAGTAGTAGTAGTAGTAGTAGTAGTAGTAGTAGTAGTAGTATTTGTAGTAGTAGTAATAGTAATAGTAGTACGGTAGTAGTAAATATTGTATGAACGTAAGGCCCAAGACATAATTGAGGCCTCACCAGTGACACCTTCTCATTTTAACCACAACCCCAGTCTAATTATTACTTCCCTTGCCACCACTGTTATCACCACTACCACCACAACGTTTACAATCACTGTTATCATTACTTCTTCCTCTTTTTGCCTCCCGAGGTTATTATTATTCTTATCGTAACTATGACTACTACCACTTCCTACTATGACTCTTACTCTAATCATTATATAATTTCTTTCTGCTCACACTCGTACTGTATTTAACCTATCACCAATGTTTCTGCTGCTTCTTATATTATTACTGTTGTTATTCCTTTCGTTATTCTACCTACTGTCATTGCTTCTAGTTAACAATGTTGCTGCTTATTATACTGTACGAACACTTTTCTTGTTATAATGCTAGAGATATCACTTTCCTTTATTTTTTTTTATTTCTCAATTGGCATAAATTTTTAACGCATTATACTATTTATCATAATGTCGTAATCTCATTCTCGGTACAATTTGAAGGAAGCAGTAAACCAACATATCGCCTCCATACAATGTATTTTTTAATTAGGTGGAAAAAATTGCCAATTGAGTAACTTTCCGATGCTGACAGGTTGAGCATCACACTATTCACTGTTGACTTTAAATTTGAATAACAAAAACCTTATCAGAATCAAGAGTGTCACACGTACAGCACAGTGAAAAAAACAAAAACAAGTAAACTAGTAACTGTATCTTCTCACCTCCCTGTGAGATAACAAATAGGATCTGTTCACCGTAAGGAAGCTAAAATGTTGTTGGCTAATTTGAGGTTACTGATTCTCTCAAACTATGCCACGAAACAGATTACTTATTTAATAATAAATTTGTTTGATGGCACAGTTAGGAGGAACTAATGGTCTTCAGTTCACCAACCACATCAGCACAGGCTCCCCCTTAATAAAAAGGTTTCATTGTGGTGGTGGGTTTGTTTATCTAGGTGGTGATGGCCCTGTGTGCATGAGGGAGACTCTCCACGTGTGCTGCATGGGGGAGATAATGCCGTGTGTGTGTGTGTGTGTGTGTGTGTGTGTTTGTGTGTGTGTGGTACAGACGTGGCTGCTATTCTTTGGTTTGTATCGGTTTTGGTGTAATGGTGGTCAGAGGCATGATGTGTTGCTGGGATGATGTGTTAGAAATAGTGTAGCTCTGATGCTGTGATGATGTAGATGTCAACAATTGAAAACTACTCAACCATCGGAGAATCTGTTCGTACCGGCTGTACATATTACTCTATATTCTTCCAAAAATACTAAGGTTTCCACGGATGTATCCCAAATTATGCAAAATTCCCAGTAGATAAAGTACTCGAGTATTCCCCACAGTTATAAGTAAGCATGTTGACCAATTAATCATGTTAGTTCAGATACACGAAGGGAGTAGGGAGCAGATTACATAAGTATAGAAAGAGGGAAGGAGGAGGGGATGTGTTGAGGGGGGTGGTATGGGGACGAGACAGGAAGGAGGAGGTGGAGGAATTACGTTGTGGGAGAGGAGAAGGAATGGTTATATGTTGAGGTAAGGGGAAGGGAGTGAGGGATAAGATAGGAAAGTAGTTGTAGTGATACTGGTGATGCTGGTAGCTATGGTGGTAATGTTAGTAGTGATGATTGTTGTGGTGGTTGAAAGGAAAGGGGATATGATAAGAAGCAAGAGGGAGAGAACATGTGTCAAGCGGAGATGAAGGGAAGGGAATAGGTTGAGATAGAGGTGGAGGGGATGACTGAGGATAGGGAGGGAGAGGAGAGCAAAACAGATGCAGATATTTGTAGCTGGCAAGGGATTGGGAAGGGGATGAGAGGAGGAGTATCAGAGAGGATGGGAGGGGGGAGTCTGTGTTGCTGTTGGAGACTACTGATTCCTCCAGGCTATGTCACGAATCAAGTGATGTTGTTTGACCAGGCAGTTTGGAGGAATCATTAGTATCCAAGTATCACAATGCCCTAAGGAGGTTGTTATTGCTATTGTTGTGGTGGTGGAAGTTGATGTGGTAAAGGTACTGAAAGGATAGTAGTTGTAATGATGATGGTGATATTGTAGTAATAATACTAGTAGCAGTAGTGGTGGTGGTGGTGGAAGTGGTAGGAGTGTCAGTTGTAGTATAGGAGTGATGGGGGTAGTAGTAATAGTAGTAATAGTAATGATTGTGATGGTTGTGATAACACTCACTCACTCGTTCAAGCGTCAACACACACCTCACATTTACACACGCCTCAGCATCACATTTGTCGTCTCAGCCTCAGTCCAGGCGTTGCTATGATGGGGACGTGAGAGGCGAGGGTAATGATAGAGAGATGTGCTTGTTTGCTTAGAGTTTGCTTTGGTAGGTCGTGTTACAGAGAGTTGCCGTCCAAAGAGTTACACTATATATCTTGCATTACCTTCTTAAGTAGTTGTTGCAGTTGTGGCATTGTTATGTTTCCTTGTTATTTAATGGTTCACAGAGTTACATTATATTTAATAGTTTACGTTGCTTAGAATTACATAGTGTTCGGATAAGGTTTTGTCAGATTAAGGTTATATTTGGTGGATAAATTATATTATAGGTATATTGAATTCACGTGCATTTCTCGCCAAAATAGTATAGATGTGGTGTTATATATATTCCTTCATATTCCTTGGTCTACACGTGAGATTTCCGTTTTCCATAACTTGTGTGTAATTGGTGGTGACCTGATAGGAAGAACACAATTATTATTACTACCACATACAGAAGTGAACCGATATAGAGATCCAATATGAATACTAATGAGTTTCCTATGATGATCATTCTTTGCTTTCCACAACAATACTCATACATAGCTGCAGTTATAATCATATAAAGGAATACGTAAGAGAGCCACATACTCGTTACTGAGGTCTTGTCTGTTTCATGGCATACTTTGGAGAAATCGGTAGATCCTCAATTTGATCACAACAAATTTTTCACATTGGATTGATTAGCAAGTCGTTCTACACAATGCTGTCAGGCTGTTGTAATTGAAGGAACCAGGTCATAAATGTGAGAGGAAAATATTGTTGTATAAGTAGACACTAGTTAACGGAAAACAAAGGCCAGTAAGTACTAAATCACGGTTTAATAATAATCTGTAACTGTATATTAGCTAGCAGTAAGCAAGTGTTTTTGTTTAATAACATTGGAATTAATTGTCTGGATGAAGTTGATGATAATGTAGTGTAGTAGTCTGGAGGTGTTGGTAACCTGTTTGAGAAAATATTTTCCTCGCAACTTCCACATGAGCAGGTGAAAGGGAGAAAAAGCGAGGGAAAGAGATTGATAGATACATACATACATGCCAATATAACAACATAAATACATCACAAATGTTTAGTACACACACACACACACACACACACACACACACACACACACACACACACACACACACACACACACACACACACACACACACACACACAATGAGTGTTGGTGGATGTGCTGGCAATAAATCACATTAAGAGAGCATTAAAGGAAGCAGTATAACGAGATCAAATATGGTGTCCTTCAGAAGAGAGAAGAATAAATAGAGATATAGAATAGAAACTGGCTCATAAATATAAAATCAGTTAGATGTGTAATGAGGTAGATAAATATGTAGATAGAGAATAGACAGGTATATTCACAGGTAGATGAACTGGAAGATGTGCAGTGGGATAGTAACATAAGTAAGTAGAGAATAGAGAGACTGGCTTACGAGTACTTAAGTGCAGTAGTGGAGATTGCAGGTAGAAAATAGATAGATAAGTAGGGTAGGTAGATGTGCAATTGGGTATAGATGAATATATACATAGGAAATGGATAAGTTCATAATCAATGGAGTAGATAAACATATAGGTATTGAGGTTCATTGTAGGTAGAGAGTGGAAAGCACTAATTAGCCTCTTTAATGCCATTGTCATATTAGTATATAAATTATTAGTATTAGTATATATATTATCACTTCGATACAACTTGTCATGGTAAGGAATCGTTCTCCTCTGCAACATTTGAACATACGAGTACACAAAGGAAGGCTCGTGAGAAACATAGCTGAGGCTGGCTAACTAAGGAAGGAATGAACTTTGTAAGGTTCAGAACAACTGGAGTAAGCTTTAAAAAACTAGTAAGGAAGCAAACTGGCTGGAAGACCAAGCAAGCAGGAAAACTAGACTATAATTAAGAGTGAACAACCTGTTGACAGAACAAAGCAAGCAGTGACAGAGAACGGGGATACAAAATTAAAAAGAACGGGGACACGACGAGATAAAGAAGCAAGTGGACAGAGAAGCAGAATAATATTAAAAAGAGGTGCATGTTTCTGGTAATAAAATAATAACTGAGCAAGACTGAAGACTCATAGGAGAACAAAGCCTGAAGAAGAAAATATTACTAGAACAGGTCCATAATAGGAGGAGAGAGAGAGAGAAGAAGAGAAAGATAAACCCAGAAGATTAAAACTAAGAGTGAGAAGAAAACAAGCCATCATAAGAGAACAAAAAGTAGGGAGGAGGAGGAGGAGATGAAGAAGGAAGACGAGAAGGTAAAGAAGTAGAAAGAGAAAAAAAGAGGTGGAAGAGGAAGAGAAGGAGGTAAAGAAGTAGTAGAAGAAAAAAAAGAGGAGGAGGAGGAGGGGGGAGGAGGAGGAAGAGGAGGAGGAGATCATCCAGTACTTTACTAGAGCACCCAAACAATTTCTCCTTCTAAACACCCCATTCGCGGGAAGGGACCAGCACTTTTCATCTTAATGACGCAATTATTTGGCAACTAATTGAGACACATGTAACCTTCAGCTTCCCTTTCCTTCCTCTTGCACATCTCCCTTGATCTTCTGCTTCTTCATCATTAACCATCATCTCTTTCTTTTCATCATTATCCTTTTCTCACACTCCTGTATAAGTCTTTCTTCCTTAATTATTTACTTCGTACACTTATCACTCGTCACGTACATGTATCTCCCTTTTTATCTTTATTATCCCTTACCTTGTACTGACTCCTAATTACCTTCATAATTATTCTCAACCTCTTCTCCGAGTCTTCTTTCTTCATTTTCTTCACCATTTATGTGTCTACTCTTCATTTTCTTCTCCATTCATCTATCTACTCTTCATTTTCTTCTCCACTTATCTGTCTACTCTTCACTTTCTTCGCCATCCATCCTGCTCCATCCACCCTTCCATCCTGTCCTTCTTCATTTACCCCTCTCTATTCCTCCAGTTATCACCCTCCCTCCTTTCACCACCACCACCACCACCACCACCACCACCACCACCACCACCACCACCACCACCACCTCTACCACCACCACCTCCACCACCACCACCACCTCTACCACCACCACCTCTACCGCCACCACAACTACCACCACCACCACCTCTACCACCACCACCACCTCTACCACTACCACTACCACCACCACCACCTCTGCCACCACGGTCATCCTCCCTCATCCTTATCATAACCATTATATTTAACTGATAGAAGATGATAGGTTATAGAGAAAGATACGGGTGAGGGTTTGCATCATAGGGGACACAACGAGGGTAAATCATGAGGTAATAAAGCTTTGTTTATTTTAGGAATATTCAATTGTATTTAATATTGTTTTACTAGGTTTTTTTGCGTTTATTATTTTCTGGTATTCCTCTCGTTCATTGATTAATAAGAGTCGCCTTACCTGGACTCTTATCTTCCTAACCCACCCAACCACCCTTCCGACTCCCCTACCTACCAACCAACCCACCTACCTACCTACAAACCAACCAACCAACCAAAAACCAACCAACCAACCAACCAACCTACCAACCAACCTACTCCACGTGTTAGGCCGGGAGCTTAGAGTTGCCGATAATAACTCTCGTCTTAATCCCCGAGAGGCCGCATATCTTATCTAAATGAGGGGTAATTAATGACACAGCACCCACCCCCCACCACCAGCCTTTCCTGCCAGCGGTGTTCTCAATCTTTTATCAGTATTATAACCCACACTTGCATTTTCCACATTTCTATAATATTATTTTCTACAGTTCGTCGTCCCCAATCGTGTTGTTCTCCGTATTGTTTATTTATGATTTCTCGTAAAATATATGTATATATTTTCATACATAGTTTATTATCATACTGCATTTTTGTTGTTGGACTCTTAAACCCCACATAGTGTTTTTCTAAGGCCAAAGGGTAAAGAAATACGATCAGATACAAAGGAAGAATATTGTATAGTTTCTCGTACAGTCACCTCTTTCTTCCTTCAGTAAAAAAAAAAAAAAAAAAAAAAAAAAAAAGTGAATCTTGGCCTGTTACTTACACACACACACACACACACGCGCGCACACACACACTCACACACACTCACACACACTCACTCACTCGCTCACTCACTCACCAACTCACTCACTCACTCACTCACTCACACACACACACACACACACACACACACACACACACACACACACACACACACACACACACTCACTCATTTTTCCTCTCCTACCCACACCTTTTCCTCATGTCCCCATACACTCTCTTCCTTCGTCTTTCCACCCTTCCCTCTACAGACAAACACACACTCCACCAGCACACTCTTCTCCTCCCATTCCCAGCTCCTCTCTCCTCCTCCTCCTCCTCCTCTCTCCTCCTCCTCTCTCCTCTCTCATCCTCCTCTCTCCTCTCTCCTCCTCCTCTCTCCTCTCTCCTCCTCCTCTCTCCTCCTCCTCTCTCCTCCTCTCCTCCTCCTCTCCTCCTCCTCTCCTCCTCTCCTCTCTCCTCCTCCTCCTCTCTCCTCCTCCTCCTCTCTCCTCCTCCTCCTCCTCCTCCTCCTCCTCCTCCTCCTCCTCTCTCCTTTAAGCTTTCTTCCTTACTCCGGCGTGTCTTCTTTTCTCTCGCTATCTACATCCTGTCACCCCGATTTTAGTGGTCTTTATCCCTCTCTGTCTTCTCTGTCTTCTCTGTCTCTTTTCCTATCATCCATGCCTCATTTTTTATATGTTCACGCCTCATTATCATCTTCTCTGACTTGTACCTTGTCTTCCATCTCGTATTGCTGTCCTCCATGTCTCGTTTCTGCCTTGTGTGTTTGTACTGTACTAAATTTAGACTTGCAACGACAATGTCATAAACCAAACTGTTGTTGAATGGTCCAAAACATCACATTGTCAAAAGGGATCTGTGATTGAAAAAGCTACTTTGGGTATCCATTGCCAACGATAGTATTCACGACTAGTAAGTACACTCGAGCTCGTAAATTGGCGACCACCTCCCCAAATGTTTATGTCATCTGAGCTGGTATCGCTGTGTGGGGAAGGTGTCATTGTAGGTGAAAGATTGTATCATGTCGCTCTACTATGTTCCACCTACTCTGATTCCTCCCCAAATAAATGTTACCAGCTCAAATGGCATAAACATCTAAGTATACGTGGTCGCGAATTTACGAGCTCGGGTGTACATGCAATCCATTTTATAGTGCGTTTTATTATGCGGGTGAAAATACACCAGTTTCATTTTTAAAAATACAACCTTACAGTAGATATACATTTCGTTTGCATACAGTGTTTACAAGTTGCAGAAAAGTACGTATTTGTGTAAACTTTCAATGTAATATGTTACGGATTACTTTACACATATGGAAAAAGCAAAGAAATGAAATGCAGGAGCCGATACACTTTTGCTGAGTAAAAAACAAAGAATAAATAGATATATATTAAAAAAAAAAAGGTATTTAATTCACTTTCTCTTCCGCCCCTCGCATGCACTCTGGCCCATAGCCCCTGCCCCCTCCCCCCTCCCTCCCTCTTCCTCGCTGCTGTTGTTTCTAAGTGGAGGTGAAGGTTAGGGCCAGGGTAATCTATGGCTTCGAGAGGCGATAAACAATGTGAAGCAACGGCGGTAATTTCCGAGACAATTATCATAAAATATGGGTTGCTAAAAGAGCACCGCTGTGTATGGCGCTTGGAGTTGGGTAGGTAAATGGACCGGTAGATAGATATATGGACTGATAGATAGTCGAATAAATAGATAAACTGATGAATATAAACATAGAAAGATATAGATGGGTAGAGAAAAATGGATGTGATAATTTAAAGATATATGATAACATATTTATAAATACAGATAGACTATAAAAATTATATGCTTGGATCGATGAATAAATAGACACGTTACTTTTATGCATCAATGCATGAATAAAAAGACTGAACATGGGTAGATGAATATACACGGGTTATGCAGACTAATGGGATGATTGGAAGGCAGGTATGGGTTGAGTAGATGGACAAAATCAATTATATTAAAAAATGTACAGGGTATTCCATTGTGCAGTTTTTACCCAGCAGCCCTCCAATTCCATCACAACAGATTTCCCCGTCAAGACAGCCATGCTCTTTTATAAATGCTAAATCCAGAAATTGAAGACATTTTATCCTCGTATTTTTATCACTTGCCAATAATGTTCTCTTATTTCACGTTCGGTTCACTTCATTCAGGCATAATTATGTGCACATTTCACTACCGTCCGTAAAATACTATCTTCGACTCATTTCTTCTACTTGTGCTCCTCTTCTCTCGCCTCGTTACACTAAAGAATAACATAACCATCACTGACGACGAATTCCTTCACGTGTATCACCACCTTGTCCTTCTTCCATTCCAGGTAAGGCGGGACATCCATCATGGCTCTACACACTTCTATAAGGAGGAAGGAACACACCTGAGAGCCTCGTATGTATAATGAGGACAGATGATAACCATAATTTACTTGATCCTATTAGGGCTCTTAGAACATAATTTATAAGCTATGAATTGCTTTATATACCAATGTGTAGTATTGACTTTGTTAGGTATTAAATAGTAGATTAAGTATGTGATGTATACTATCTCATCAAATTATATTAAAGATTATTCATCTCATTGAGCGAAGTGTCCATTACATCCTTTTAGTAGTATTCAGTATACGATAAATGCACGTCGTTACACTTTGTGGGATATGTTCAAAGTATGAACTTCCAATTTTATTAATGGAAAGGGAATCAAAGGGTGAAATGTTTGAATAATTCTCTCCAAGCCGTAAAGTGATACGAAAAATTTATCGGTTATTGTTGGAGGTTTTCAGATTATTAAGCATCAATATTGTTAACCTACAGTGTGGGGCGTTCAATCTGTTTTGTCGATTAAAGGACCTAAATTGTCCGAACTATAAAGAGTGGACAACATAATTCTATCGGCCGCTGCACCCATTTTACACGCTGGCCATATTTAAATTGTAGATCGAGGTGCCTTTGAACAAGTTTGCCTGAGTTAAAATGTCAAGAGATGTGATGAATAATAGAAGGTATAATAACCACCATGATATATACAGCAGCGCCGATTCTATACCAACTCACACATGACAAATTTTCATCCTGCCACCAAAAGTGAAAAATGGATCTGCATATATTGACAAAATTAGCCTCCTTAGCGCCCCCTTTCAAAAATGTGTCAGACCCCTTCCATCGCCTGCCACCCCAACCCCGTCCCCCTCTCGAGTCAGGTCCCTGTCCCGGAAACAGAGTCCCCCCAACCCCAAAAGTAGACCCCCAGGTTCCCTCCTTTCCAGAAAAATATGCCTTCGTTCTCACCGTTTCCAGAACCCCACACTCCTTTCCCTCTTCCTGATCTTCTTCCCTGCCATCCTTCTCGTTTCTCTCGACTTCTCCCCACCAACTCTTAATTTCGAACCCACAACCACACATTTCCCTGCCGCTACAATCCTTTCTTTCAACGTGGAGAGGAACCTGAGCCCCTGCAATGTAATCATCCAAAGATACCCATGAAAAAACAGGTACATAGAAGCATCATAGAAAGCCGAAGAGGTAGACGTGTCATGGTAAGCCAAGAATTGTGTGGGTGAAGTCCTAAAATTTTCAGTAATACGCCTCTGCAACGACGACGACAAGACGACTACCTCCTCCTCCATCAGCATTTCCACCTCACCTCCTCCTGCACCTTCTCTTTCTGACACCATCACCCTGCCCTCTCTTTCTGACACTATCACCCTGCCCTCTCTTTCTGACACCACTCCACCCTTTCCATCTGACACCACTCCACCCTTTCCACCTGACACCACTCCACCCTTTCCACCTGACACCACCACCACCACCACCACCACCACACACTCGCGATTTTCCCTGCGAATGTCATTACGGGATCCAACCCTCGAGGCAAATGAAATGTAAACGCTGGTATGATGGGCAGAGCATGGCGACGCTGTGTGCTCGGTTCCCATGCCATTAATTTTCCCCAAGGGCCTCACCAGTACACTCACTCAAGTATGCACATAGAAGAAGAAGGAGGAGGAGGAGTAGGAGGGGTCGTTTATTCCCCCCCCCCTCTCCCATTTGACAAAGTTCAGCTACTTGCCTTACACTTTGATTATTATTTATGCCCCTCTTTTGTTCCGTGTTTCTTTGACTATCATTGATATATTACACTCCTATTCCATACTTAAAGTTAACCCTACAGTATATAGCATGTTTTATACTCCAAATCTCTACTCCCTTTTGTCAACCATATATAACATCATTTACACACATAATCCAAACTTACATTCGTTAACATTATTCCGTTTCTTGACAAACCAACCCATCTTGTTTGGCACTCGAGAGCAACTCAGAGGTGGCACTATAAATTTGCTTGATGAATCGCTCGCCCGGCTAATACCTTTCCTGGTAGTACTTATAGTTGACTGTTCAGGAGAAATGGCGAAAGTGTACTCTCCGCTCGCACGTGTGTGTGTGTGTGTGTAATTTGATAATGTTGGTGTGAATCATGGTGTGATGATAAGGAAGGGTATCTAGATGCTTTGGTTATGGTGGTAGGTGGATATTTAGTGATGGTGATAGGTGCAACTGTGGTGGTGAATAAGTAATGGTGGTAAGTGGTTTGATAATGTTGGTAAGTCTAGATGGTTTGGTAATGTTAGTTAATGGTATGGTGATGGTGGAAAGCATAAAGTAGTAGTAGTAGTAATGGTAGTGACTGCAGTACTATATATAGTAGTAGCAGAAGTGGGTGGTAGAGGTTGGCGTTGGATATTGTGATACTGTAGTGGTGATAATGATGGTGGTAACAGTAGGTCGTAGTAATAATGATAGAGGTTAGTGATAAAAGGTAGTAGTAAGTAATCGTGGCAGTAGAGACAGAAAGGTAAATAGTAGCAGATAGTTATAGTTGGTTTAGCTTTATGTGTGATGGGTCAGGTTGGGTTGAGTGGTAGTGGGAATGGTAGTGGTTTAGTGGTTAAGTTCATGGTATTGGAATTGGTTGTGAGAGTGGTAGTAGTAAATGTGGTGGTGATAATGCCGGTAGTGGGGGTAGTAGTGGCTGCGGTGGGAGTGATGGGAATGGTGGTAGATGGTAGTGACGATTGGTATTGGCGGTAAGTGACAGTTGTGGTGGTAGTGATAAATATAATCGTGGTGGTAGTAATGGTGGCAGTGGATGGTAGTAATGGTAATGATTATAATTGTAGTGGTAGTTGTCAATAGTAGTAAGAGATAGTGGTTGAGACGGAGGTGGTCAGGTAAGGAAGGCCCTGGGATAGGAAGGGTTGGGTTTCAGCGCTAGATCAATGCCATTAGCATAGTGTTTCCCAGTTTGGACTGTTGACCCTGCTATTAACGGCCACCAGCTCCACCGTTTTCTCTCTCCCTCAACTCCATTTATCTGGATTTTTTTTCCCCGAAATATGGAGGGATGGAGGGATGGGTGGAGGAGAGGTAGGAGACTTGTGTACGTACCTATCATTCTTATCCATTAAAACCTTTACACACACACACACACACATACACACACACACACACACACACAAATCAAGTAAGCATGAAACAAAGTGTCATTAATAGTTTGTCTCTGGATATATTCAATTACAATTTCCTTTATGCGAATATTAAGGTTTCTAAACACTTACTCGTTTAAGATTTCCTGAATATGCTGACTATTCCTACTTCTTCACACCCCCAAACACAGGTCCTAGGATGGTAGAGAGACACCCCCTCCCCCACGCCTAGCTCGGCCCCGCCTCCCTATACACGGCGTTGATGAAGGGACAAATGAGAGTCATCCCCCCTATTTCCATTCTCTAATATTTTCCCTCGTTGCCTCCGCTGCAGCCGTGTTACCGTGGAGGCAGGGAGGCAGGGAAGGAGGGAGAGGATCGTGGAAGATAAAAAGGGAGGTAGAGAGGGAGAGATTGGGAGGGAGGAATGGAATGAAGAGGGAGGAAACTAGAAGAAAGGGAGTGACAGGCAGCAGGAAGAGAGGAAGTTAGAATAAAGAAAAGAGAGGAAGGAGGCTGGAGGGTGATGCAGTCGGAAAAGAGAGAGAGAGAGAGAGAGAGAGAGAGAGAGAGAGAGAGAGAGAGAGAGAGAGAGAGAGAGAGGGGGGGGGGTATTACACAGGGAGAAAACGGAGAGAAGGACGGGAAGTTGGACAGGGAAAGTGAAAGACAGGGGAAGAACGAGGGAGAATAAAGTAAACATATAGAAAGAAGGAAGAGGAGTTATAGCAGAGTGTTAGACAGAGTGATTCGATGCTAGGGAAAGAAAGAAAAGGGAGGGTAAGAGTGTGAATAAAAAGGAAAGATGAGAGGGAGCGTGAGGCAAAGGGAGGGAGGGAC
>JAWQEG010009293.1:0-15690 GCA_033782935.1 Petrolisthes cinctipes
TGTGTGTTAGTAGCCAATGGAAGGGAGGATGCGAGAAGCTAGAGTTATGCTTGAGGAAGGAGAGGCGAAGGTGTACGAAAGAGACAGACAGACAGACAGACAGACTGACAGACAGACAGACAGTGAGACACAGACAGACACAGACAGACAGACAGAGAGAGAGAGAGAGAGAGAGAGAGAGAGAGAGAGAGAGAGAGAGAGAGAGAGAGAGAGAGAGAGAGAGAAGAGAGGTGGCAAGCAAGAGGAAGGAGTAAGGAAGAGATACTAGCGAGGGAGGGAAAAGATTATTTGAGAGGAATGAGAGGAAGTGGAGGTGAGAGAGAGAGAGAGAGAGGAAAGGAAGAGGAAGAGTTACACAGGTGGAGGTGTGGAAATGGCAGAGCAAGTAATATATATATATGCAATTATATTTTGTGGTAGGTAGACTGTAGGGTACCGAATCCTCCAAACTATGCAGAGAAACAGACTCATTCAGTATAGATATTGTTTGGTCGTACAGTTTGGAGGAATCAGTTAACTACAATTTGCAGACAGCACTTATAAGTATTCAATGTTTGCATTTGGCATTTCCGTGTTACTTTGCTTTGCTTTACTCAGACTTTCAACTACGATACATAGTTTGTTGCATATTTGATTGCACTTGTATCATTTTTGTATGGAAAGGTTGCTATTTACCAATGGATCATTTAAAGATATACTCTCTCTCTCTCTCTCTCTCTCTCTCTCTCTCTCTCTCTCTCTCTCTCTCTCTCTCTCTCTCTCTCTCTCTCTCTCTCTCTCTCTCTCTCTCTCTCTCTCTCTCTCTCTCTCTCTCTCTCTCTCTCTCTCTCTCTCTCTCTCTCTCTCTCTCTCTCTCTCTCTCTCTCTCTCTCACACACACACACAGAGGAAGACTAAGAGGGTGGTCTTTCTTTCCCTCGTACTCTGTCTGGGTTTAGAAGGTGTTCGCTTTCAACTGTTACGGTGTGACATGACAAGGAAAAAAAACTCAGGAACCTGCTGGTAGAGAGAGAGAGAGAGAGAGAGAGAGAGAGAGAGAGAGAGAGAGAGAGAGAGAGAGAGACACTAATGAAGAGAAAGATTGATGAAGATAAAGATTGATGAAGGAAAAAAAACACACGGTGATTGATTAGTTGCAGGGAAGAAAGACAGACAGACACAGACAAACGTAGAGCAAAAATATATATAATAATAAAAAAATATATCGAAGAAGAAGAAGAAGAAGAAGAGGAAGGAGAGAACACATTATAAAAGAGCAAAACTATAATATACATCTAAAACCAACTCAGTGAACCAACTTGGATGTCACGACTACTCCATGGAAATCCCACCTCACTCTTCCTTCGCCTGGAAAATCTGGGAGATCTAAACCCCGGGCCTTGGGAAGTGGTGAAATGTTAATCCTCATACACACTTTTTTTTTTTTTTTTTTTTTTTTTTCTATTATAGAGTAGAGGAGACGTATGTATGTACCTTAATCACCTTCATTGCCTTAATTCCATGTTTTCTTTTTTGCCTCGTACTTCCTCTACCTTCTATTTGTTTTCCTTTTTCATCTTCCTGCTTCCTCCATCTTTTTCTCAACTTGTTTCTCTTCCTTTCCTCTATTTTCCTTCTTTTCTCCAGCCCCTAATCTACCTACTATTCTCTCTCTCTCTCTCTCTCTCTCTCTCTCTCTCTCTCTCTCTCTCTCTCTCTCTCTCTCTCTCTCGACAACCACCTTGCAGTCGGTGAGAGAGCTTGTGTGATCTGTTTGAATTTTGCTAGCTATGCTGGGGGACATTTAGTCCAGTTGGGTTACCCGTGCCAGAAAGGTAGCGTTATTAGGATCCTGACTAAGAGTTGTCAAATCTTCATGTTAATATTAAGTTTCACAACTGCTCTTCAACTGTCCTAACAAAAAAAAAAAAAAAAAATCTTCATCACTATCGATATAAGTTTTTATTGTTAAGGACCTCACCAGCTACCTTATGCCGTGTGAGAAGGGAGGCTTTGGAACCTCCTAAAACAACGCCTTTTAACGCTCACAGGGTTCGAAAGGGCTGAGATTGAAGGGATCTCAGGCGTGTGGGGTACGAGTAATGGAGATGCCTCAGGACCCCCGTAGGTATTCTCTTAGATTAATAAGCCTGACCAGCTCCCTGTGACCGTTCTTAGGTGCCTAAAGGCTCGACTGCTCTTTGGTGAGAGAGCTTTCGTGCCTCGCTGGCTGCCAGGCCAGTAAAAGATCTCGGATTAAGTCGTGGACATTTAGTTTTACTATTTGCTTTAAGTTTGGCCGCGGATGGAGGATTAGTAGGGATTAGTAGGACGACGGTTACACTTCAAGCACCCCTGTCGAAAAATCAGAGTCCCATTTACTTAGGACTCTTGTGCTGCTCAGTTGGGAGCTGCGGCACGATTGGGGCCGTCCGGCGCAGGGGAGACCTTAGGGTTGGTGTGCTTGGCTCATAAGGTTTCTGTTGGCCGAACGACCGAAAACCTTCTAGAAGTAGGCGGATGAGACTTATGCGAGACCAAATCACATTACCCTTTCTTTTGAATTATTGGTCTTAAATTGAATTAGAGCGAGATGACTGGTCCATCAGCAAGAAAATTTACATGTACTACATGCAAGGTGTACCGCTGGTGTGAGGACTTCAGCGGGAGGAGTGCAAGCGACCTAGACTCCTCGAGTGTCTGCGACTTTTGCAAACTCGAGGAGAGGTTGATGAAGCACATCTCACTGCTCACGAAGGAGAACAACTCCCTAAAGGAGGAAGTTCTCCGAATGGACTCACAGAGGTGTGACTGCCATGTGAGAGACAAGGCAGTCCAAGGAGCTTCTTCACCGGAGAGCTCCACCACGGCGGTAAAGACCAAGAAGAAGAACAAAAAGAAGAAGAACAAGAAGAACAACAACAAGAAGAACAACAACAATGAAGAGGGAAAAGAGACTGCAGAAGGAAAAGAGACTGCAGAAAAGTGTGATGGAAAAGAGGAGGAGAATATGGAGAAGGGAGAAAAACCCAAGACAGTTGAGGAGGGATTAGAGGAAAGTGAGGAATCAAATAAGAAGGAAAAGAAAATGAAGAAGGTAAAGAAGACGAAGAAGAAGCAACCTGGAGGAAGTGACGAGCCCGGCAGGAATTCAAAACACTCTCGGGTTCCTCACAAGGCATCTCGTGCTCCTACCAAGGAGAGGCCTGTGGATATACACATTGTAGGTGATTCCCAGGCACGAGGGCTGCAACCCCTAATGGCAGATCGCCTTCACACCTCTGTGAAGGTGAATTGTTTGCCAGGTTGTGGCAATGCTGACCTCCGAAAGGAAGCTGAGAGGATCCAAACGTCCAGATCTGCTGTCATTGCACTCATGGTGAGTGGTAATGACATCTACCTGAGAAATGGTAGAGTAGGCATGACAGAAGGAGTCCTCTCGGATGTGCTCGGTGCAGTAGATGACTGTGGGTTAAAAACCCGCAGAAGGGTAGTTGTTGGCATGCTCCCAAGGAGAGGCCCTTTAGGGACTGCTCTGTCAAAGAACATTGCAGTAAATCAGCGCCTGGCTGATTTGTGTACTGCCGAGGGGGTGTTCTTTGTGGACCCCTACACCTCACTCTTTGGTAGAGACGACCTCTACCAGAGGGATGGCACACATCTCTCACCAAAGGGGAAAGAAGTGCTTTCCAAATTAATGGAAGACGCCGTCCGACGATGTCTCAGGAGCACTCGACCGAGCGTGGAGGAGAGCCCTCGTCGCTATGCTAGAGTGACCCCAGAGAAGACATTCGCTGAGATCCTGAAGAAGGATATCCCCAGCACTACCAAGACAATGACCAAACCGGGAAACGGAAGAGTATAGGGAGCCCTGCAGTTGGGGGTTCCCTGAAGGTTCTATTGTTCAACGCCAGGTCCATCCGAAACAAGTTTTTGGAACTGCGGGCCCTCGTTGCGACAGAGGAACCCGAGATGGTGGCCATAACGGAGTCATGGTTGAGAACCTCAGACAGAGATCTTGAAGGGGAATTCGTGATTCCAGGCTACCAATTCTTCCACAAAGATAGAGAGGACAGAGGGGGTGGTGGTGTGCTGTTGTATGTAAAGAACTCCATCAAATCGATGACCTGCAACATCACATCAAACCACGAGCTCCTTGGAGTTGACCTAGAAATAGGCACTGCAAAATACAGAACCCTGCTGCTTTATAGACCCCCTGGACAACTCAATGAGATGGACAGGGACCTATACCAGTTGCTGGGTGAAATAGTGGACGGCAGGGTGTGCATCCTTATGGGGGACTTCAACACACATGTTGACTGGGAAACCAGAGAGTCCTCTGCCGAGAACACACCACTCTTGGAGTTTGTAAATGATGAATTCCTCACTCAATGGGTAAGGGAGCCAACAAGAGGTGCTAACATACTCGACTTGGTCCTCACCTCCGAGGATGACATCATTCAAGACCTCTCTGTAAACGAAGAAATAGGTGGAAGCGACCACAAGCTTATAAGATTTTCAGTTAAGGTCCCTAATATGGAGTCCGTGACCCCGGTGCATAGAAAATTAGACATGGAGAGAGCGAACTTTGCAGGTCTTTGTGAAAGCGTTGCTGAAATGGAACTAGAAGAGGGAGAGAGTGCTGATGATCTGTGGAGGTCATTCTTGTCTTCCTTCATGGAACTTCAGTCGTGCTTTATTCCTCTGAAGAGAACAGGTCATAAGTTCATTCAACCTAAGTGGTTTAATCGGGAAATCCGTAACCTACTAAGAGAGAGGAGAACTGCGTATCGTCGAGCGAAGGCATCTGGGGACTTTGACGGTCATAAAAGACTGAATCGAAACGTGAAGTCCAAAATAAGGGCGGCCAAGCGTGCTGAGGAGGTATGTGTGGCTAGACTCTGCAAAGAGAACCCCAAAGAGTTTTTCAGTTATGTGAATGGCCGTAAACCAATCCGACGCAGGATCGGTCCCTTGGTGAATGAGGATGGAGCATTGATGCACTCTGATGCAGAAAATGCTAACCTCTTAAATGAGTATTTCTCTTCAGTGTTCTCTGAGGAGAGTGGTCCCATTCCCGAACCTTTGGACTCCTTCAGTGAGAAGTTGGAGTCAATGGTCTTCACCCAAGAAGAAATCGATAGAAAAATAATCGAATTAAAAGCAAACAAGTCCCCCGGTCCGGATGGGTTCTTACCTAGAGTGTTGAAAGAAGTGCATGGTGAAGTATCACGGCACCTGTGCATGGTCTTCAACATGGTAATCCAGACTGGATGCGTTCCTAGAGACTGGCGTGAGGCAGAGGTGACTCCTATCTTCAAGAAGGGAGATGCTAGCCAACCGTCAAACTACAGACCCATCAGTTTAACCTCGATAGTCTGTAAACTCATGGAGAGCATCATGGTGGACAAAATAACAGCACACTTAGAATCAAATTTGCTACTGAGGGGTTCCCAGCATGGGTTCCGGCAGCACCGGTCATGCCTCACAAATCTGGTGGAATTCTTCCATTTTGTTTTCAGTGAGCATGATCGGGATAAAGCGGTCGATGTTGTCTACTTAGACTTTCAGAAAGCCTTTGATAAGGTACCCCACCGCCGCCTCCTTCGGAAAGTGCGTGCACTGGGCATAGACGGAAATGTGGCAAATTGGATAGAGAACTGGCTAAGTGACAGACGGCAGCGGGTGGTAGTGAATGGACAGGCTTCAGAGTGGGTGCCCGTTACTAGCGGTGTTCCCCAAGGTTCTGTTCTGGGACCACTACTGTTTATCATCTATGTTAATGATGTGGATGGTGACATGGTTGCCAAGATTTCCAAATTCGCCGATGATACTAAGCTTGGTATGAATGTCGCGAAAGAAGGAAATACTACCCGCTTACAAGAAGATCTTAGGAAGATCGGGGAGTGGTCTGACACGTGGCAAATGCCATTTAACGTGAACAAATGCAAAGTTATGCATATAGGCCACAGAAACCCCCGAACAGAGTATAACCTTAAGGGCAATGCTCTCGTAAGCACTGATACTGAGAAAGACTTGGGTGTAACTATCACCAGCGACCTCAAGTTCTCAAAGCAGTGTATTGAGGCTGAGAAGAAAGCCCAAAGGATGTTAGGGTACATAAAGCGACAGTTTGGATACCGGAACAAGGAGATAGTACTTTGTCTGTACAATTCCCTTGTCCGACCGCACCTGGAGTATGCAGTCCAGTTTTGGAGTCCTTCTTACCGAAAGGATATCGCAAGATTGGAACGAGTGCAAGCCAGGGCAACCAAACTTATACCCTCTCTTAGACACAAGAGCTATAAAGATCGGTTGGTAGTACTCGACCTGTTCTCTTTGGAAACCCGGAGACTGCGTGGTCAGCTTATCGAAGTGTTTAAAATACTACGAGGCTTTGACAATGTAGACTACAGGGACATTTTCCAACTCAGTGAGGGCACAACCAGGAATCATGGCTACAAACTTGAACTGAAGCGATACAACCATGATCTGTGTTGTAAGTTCTTTACATATAGCATCTGCGGTACTTGGAACGCGCTTCCTGCTGACGTAGTCAACAGCAACTCTGTGGATCAGTTCAAGTCCAGATTAGACAAAGCCTTAAATCACCGTCTAGGTGTTTAAGCCGTTGTGCGAGTGTTCCTTGATGGTTTCACATAACACATTCGAGGATGGTCGCCTACTTGCGCAACTAAACCCACAGGTACCCTCTTTGTATGGATCGTAAGGTCCCCTAGGGTACTTCTTTTCCTTGTAACTCCTTGTAACTCTCTCTCTCTCTCTCTCTCTCTCTCTCTCTCTTGGACCTCACCTCCGAGGATGACATCATTCAAGGCCTCTCTGTAAACGAAGAATTAGGCGGAAACGACCACAAGCTTATAAGATTTTCAGTTAAGGTCCCCAATATGGAGACCGTGACCCCGGTGCATAGAAAATTAGACATGGGGAGAGCAAACTTTGCAGGTCTCCGTGAAGGCGTTGCTGAAATGGAACTAGAGGAGGGAGAGAGTGCTGATGATCTGTGGTGGTCATTCTTGTCTTCCTTCATGGAACTTCAGTCGCGCTTTATTCCTCTGAAGGGAACAGGTCATAAGTTCATTCAACCGAAGTGGTTTAATCGGGAAATCCGTAACCTACTAAGGGAGAGGAGAACTGCGTATCGTCGAGCGAAGGCATCTGGGGACTTTGACGGTCATAGAAGACTGAATCGAAACGTGAAGTCCAAAATAAGGGCTGCTAAGCTTGCTGAGGAGGTCCGTGTGGCTAGACTCTGCAAAGAGAACCCCAAGGAGTTTTTCAGTTATGTGAATGGCCGTAAACCAATCCGACGCAGGATCGGTCCCTTGGTGAATGAGGATGGAGCATTGATGCACTCTGATGCAGAAAATGCTAACCTCTTAAATGAGTACTTCTCTTCAGTGTTCTCTGAGGAGAGTGGTCCCATTCCCGAACCTTTGGACTCCTTCAGTGAGAAGTTGGAGTCAATGGTCTTCACCCAAGAAGAAATCGATAGAAAAATAATCGAATTAAAAGCAAACAAGTCCCCCGGTCCGGATGGGTTCTTACCTAGAGTGTTGAAAGAAGTGCATGGTGAAGTATCACGGCACCTGTGCATGGTCTTCAACAGGGTAATCCAGACTGGATGCATTCCTAGAGACTGGCGTGAGGCAGAGGTGACTCCTATCTTCAAGAAGGGAGATGCTAGCCAACCGTCAAACTACAGACCCATCAGTTTAACCTCGATAGTCTGTAAACTCATGGAGAGCATCATGGTGGACAAAATAACAGCACACTTAGAATCAAATTTGCTACTGAGGGGTTCCCAGCATGGGTTCCGGGCAGCACCGGTCATGCCTCACAAATCTGGTGGAATTCTTCCATTTTGTTTTCGGTGAGCATGATCGGGATAAAGCGGTCGATGTTGTCTACTTAGACTTTCAGAAAGCCTTTGATAAGGTACCCCACCGCCGCCTCCTTCGGAAAGTGCGTGCACTGGGCATAGACGGAAATGTGGCAAATTGGATAGAGAACTGGCTAAGTGACAGACGGCAGCGGGTGGTAGTGAATGGACAGGCTTCAGAGTGGGTGCCCGTTACTAGCGGTGTTCCCCAAGGTTCTGTTCTGGGACCACTACTCTTTATCATCTATGTTAATGACGTGGATGGTGACATGGTTGCCAAGATTTCCAAATTCGCCGATGATACTAAGCTTGGTATGAATGCCGCGAAAGAAGGAAATACTACCCGCTTACAAGAAGATCTTAGGAAGATCGGGGAGTGGTCTGACACGTGGCAAATGCCATTTAACGTGAACAAATGCAAAGTTATGCATATAGGCCACAGAAACCCCCGAACAGAATATAACCTTAAGGGCAATGCTCTCGTAAGCACTGATACTGAGAAAGACTTGGGTGTAACTATCACCAGCGACCTCAAGTTCTCATAGCAGTGTATTGAGGCTGAGAAGAAAGCCCAAAGGATGTTAGGGTACATAAAGCGACAGTTTGGATACCGGAACAAGGAGATAGTACTTTGTCTGTACAATTCCCTTGTCCGACCGCACCTGGAGTATGCAGTCCAGTTTTGGAGTCCTTCTTACCGGAAGGATATCGCGAGATTGGAACGAGTGCAAGCCAGGGCAACCAAACTTATACCCTCTCTTAGACACAAGAGCTATAAAGATCGGTTGGTAGAACTCGACCTGTTCTCTTTGGAAACCCGAAGACTGCGTGGTCAGCTTATCGAAGTGTTTAAAATACTACGAGGCTTTGACAATGTAGACTACAGGGACATTTTCCAACTCAGTGAGGGCACAACCAGGAATCATGGCTACAAACTTGAACTGAAGCGATACAACCGTGATCTGTGTGGTAAATTCTTTACATACAGCATCTGCGGTACTTGGAACGCGCTTCCTGCTGATGTAGTCAACAGCAACTCTGTGGATCAGTTCAAGTCCAGATTAGACAAAGCCTTAAACCACCGTCTAGGTGTTTAAGCCGTTGTGCGAGTGTTCCTTGATGGTTTCACATGACACATTCGAGGACGGTCGCCTACTTGCGCAATTAAACCCACAGGTACCCTCTTTGTATGGATCGTAAGGTCCCCTAGGGTACTTCTTTTCCTTGTAACTCCTTGTAACTCTCTCTCTCTCTGCGTTTCCATTTCTCCCTCGAATTCCTCACGTGTTTCTCTCACTATATATAAACCTTCTTATCTGCCGCTTCCCTCTTTCCCTCTAATACAATTTTCTCTGTGTGCTGTAGTTCGCCTTTCCCTTCGTCTCCCTTACCCTCTATACCACTCTCACCTTCTCTTTCACCCTCTATCTATATCCCTCTCACACTCTCCCCTCACTCGGTTTTATCGTTTTCCTTGTCTCAACGTATTATACTCCTGTTGCTTTGTTTATTGTTAGAGTGTTGTTGTGTTCTATATATTTTTTTTTACACTTTTCCTTTTGACACGTGTCTGTGAAAGAAAGAGGGACAATGGAGCAGAAAGATGAATGTGTGGTGGTAAATTTTCGTGTCTTTTAACTTGCGATACCCAGCACCCCTCGCCTATCATAATATCAAATGACTTACTTTAGTGTTGAATAATCCAGCAAGGCGTGTCGGTGCTGTACAAAACGAAACATTATGTGTAAGTCAGTGAGGGTAGAAGGGAAAGGCCTCAAGTGCTCGTGGTGTTGTTGTTGTTGTTGTTGTAGATAATAATGTTGTTTGTTTTTGTGTTTTTATCGGGGGTTCTGTGAGGAGTGGGAAAAATAAGGTTATGTAAGATTTTCTGTCCTATATGGTTGCTATGCCTCCTTTTGTACTGTATATGTATATAACCTGAGCCTTTTATTCCACTCCTACTATACCTTTTGTTGATGTTGTTATCGTGGCTATATTGTCCCATGCCTTATTGTGAACATTATTAGGTGATATTATGTTGGAAGGTGTAAAAAGAAATTCCTCTTGTGAAAGATATAGCCAGACGCTTTGTTCATTTTCTGAATTTACTTATTATTATTATTATTATTATTTTTTTTTTTTTTTTTTGGGGGGGGGAGTGAAAGGAATGAGTGAAAATAATATAGATAATTTTATAAGACGTAGAGAAAATTGTGTTGAACTAATTTTGGTGACGTAAAGAAATTAATTATTGTGAAGGATAATAAAAAGACACATATCGCTTCTCTTGCAGCCTTTGTCCACTATTATTTCTTAGGGTTTATCGCACGAACACTCATTGTTATTGTCCTCCTTCCACCCTTCACTTTCTTACTTCATTCCTTCCGTATTTCTTTAATTCCTCTTTTCCTTCATTACCTCCTTCATCCACTCATTCATTCTTGTTCTCTGCTCCATTTCCATTCCTTCTCCCTTTAGTTAGATGATATCTTGCGGCACAGTTTGAAGGAATAGACGGACTCCAAATTCACCCACTGTTACCCACTGCTGCTCCTTACAGTAATTCCCGTTGCCGACTAAAGCTGCGAGAGTCGTCCTGGCCCACGTTTTTGATACCCTGTGTTTACTTTGGCGCTCTAGTGAAAATAGCGAGAGTTTTGGACAAGAGGCGCAGTTTTCTTTTAGTGGAGGACGAGGACACACACACACACACACACACACACACACACACACACACACACACACACACACACACACGGAGGCACTGTCAAAGGAGCAGCCACACAAGAGAAGGAGGTGGAGGAGGAATAAGAGGAAAAGGAGGAGGAGGAGGAGGAGGAGGAGTAAGAAAGTGGAGTGGGAGTAGTAATACAAAGAAATGCAAAGGACTGTCTCATAGCAACATACCTATTTGGTCCTTACAGCCTCGACGGAACCAATAGAGATGTTGCAATTCAGTGACAACCCCAACCAAAGATCGAACCCGGGTACTCAGATTACGAGACCCGGGAGTTGACCATTATAACACAAACGTCACATTTTCCACCCATCACATTTCCACCCACTACAATTCTACTCACCACATTTCCACCACCACATTTTCCACCCACCACATTTTCCACCCACCACATTTTCCACCCACCACATTTTCCACCCATCACATTTTCCACCCACCACATTTCCACCCACCACATTTCCACCCACCACATTTTTACCCATCACATTTCCATCCACCACATTTCCACCCACTACAATTCTACTCACCACATTTCCACCACCACATTTCCACCCACCACATTTTTCCCCACCATATTTCCACCCACCACATTTCCACCCACCACATTTTTTTCCCACCACATTTCCACCCACCACATTATCCGCCCACCACATTTCCAGCCTTTAACTTTAATTATTCACTAGATTTGCCATAGATATTTTTCACATTTAACGATAAAATTCATGTAAGGTTTCCATAATACAAGGTTACATTTCTCTGGCCAAACTTGACTGGAGGGATTGGTAATGGAAAGAAACTTTCTACTTTGCTGTAATTTCATCACACTAGTAGCCTCCTAAGCTGGGATAGTTTTTAGTCATACAACTTCTGTAAGACCAACAGGTCGTTGTCTGTGTTGACAATTTTGTGCAGTCCTTTGTAATCCTCCTCTTCTCTCTTCCGCTTTCTTCTCCCACTTTCATTCTTCAGAAGTATCTCCCCCTCCTCCCCCTCATCACCCCCTCCTTTTCCTCCTCCTCCTCCTTCTGCTTCTCCATCTCCTCCTTCCCCTGCTCCTCCTCCTTCTGCTTCTCCATCTCCTCCTTCCTCTGCTCCTCCTCCTTCTGCTTCTCCATCTCCTCCTTCCCCTGCTACTCCTCCCCCTCCTCCTTCCCCTGCTACTCCCCCTCCTCCTCCCCCTCCTCCTCCTCCTCAAGCCAGCCCACCTCTCGTAGTCCTCCCGCCGCAGGAAATTACTCGGCTCTCGAGGCCCCGACTTGAAAGAGCTTCCACCAGCCAGGGCCCCTTTTCTTTTTGGAAGGCGGAGGAGGACGCAGGGTGAGCCGGAGTTAGTTCACCCACCTTCACCCATGGAGCTCCTTGGTGTCTCTGTGTTTCTCTTTGTCTCTTGTTTTTCTCTTGTCTGTGTGTGTGTGTGTGTGTGTGTGTGTGTGTGTGTGTGTGTGTGTGTGTGTGTGTAACCAGGCAACTTTGAATCCGAAAATGGTACTGAATATAAATTTCTACGGTGTTGTCCGAACTCACTATTAGGCTTTTACTGTGAATATGCACTACTACTAATACTACTAGTAGGTCTACTACTAGTAGGTCTAACTACTACTACTACTACTACTACTACTACTACTACTACTACTACTACTACTACTACTACTACTACTACTACTACTACCACTACTACCACTACTACTACTACTACTACTACTACTACTACTACTACTAATAATAATAATAATAATAATAATAATAATAATACCCCTATTACTAACACCACTACCTCTACCACCACCACTACCACTACCACTACTACTTCTCCTACTTATTTTACTTCTATAGCAACAACACACTCTAAGCCCACTGTCGCCCTTCTACATTATGTAACCAACTACCTTCCACCCTCTAATATTACAAAGTTAAAAAAGTCACTTCTAATGATGTTGCGCAACCCGTTTCCCACACGTCCCTCCACCACCACAACAACAACTACAACAACAACAACAACCACAATTGATAACCACTCTTCATAACTTCTATATCATAATAACAAGAACGCCAACAACCACAACCACTCACTACAGCACAACTCCCACTAAACAACAACCACACCCAAACCCTCACTCAGAATTTATTCATGAAGGTGGGAAGAGCAAATCCTGGGTTAATTACTGAGGTTGATGCGTGTCTCTCTCTCTCTCTCTCTCTCTCTCTCTCTCTCTCTCTCTCTCTCTCTCTCTCTCTCTCTCTCTCTCTCTCTCTCTGTATGTTTGTCAGTCTGTCTGTCTGTCTGTCTGTCTGTCTGTCTGTCTGTCTGTCTGTCTGTCCCTGTCTGTCAGTCCCTGTCAGTCTGTCAGTCCCTGTCAGTGTGTCAGTCCCTGTCAGTCTGTCTATCTATCCCTGTCTGCCTGTCTGTCTGTCTGTCTGTCCCTGTCTGTCTGTCTGTCCCTGTCTGTCTGTCTGTCCATGACTGTCGGTCTGTCTGTCTGTCCTTGTCTGTATGTCTGTCTATCTATCTATCTGAAAGTACAGTAGCTTAGTGACAACATGGCAATACCACTCACAAATCAAATAACAACAACCCACACTTCCCCTGTAACTATAATAATCTCCCATTTCTTCACCTACAGTAATATAGGAACACCCACATTTTTCATCTGGCAAAGGCTCCCTCCCGCATCTTGTATCCTAAACTTTACATACACTTCACTGGTGCCCCTCGTAATTAAGGCAGACCCGCCAGTACAGAGCGTCGCATTTAGACAAGGGCACGTACGCACTTGTATTTAAATCAGTGCAAAATTGCGAGTGGGGTATCGTGGATTCCTGCTGGTCTGTGTGTGTGTGTGTGTGTGTGTGTGTGTGTGTGTGTGTGTGTGTGTGTGTGTGTGTGTGTGTGTGTGTGTGTGTGTGTGTGTGTGTGTGTGTACTAGTGATCTTTATGTATGTGTGTGTGTACTAGTGATCTGAATGGATTGTGTTTGTGTGTGCACTAGTGATCAGTTTGTATTTTGTGTGTGTGTGTGTGTGTGTGTGTGTGTGTGTGTGTGTGTGTGTGTGTGTGTGTGTGTGTGTGTGTGTTTGTGTGTGTACTAGTAATCTATATGTATTGTGTGTGTGTACTAGTGATCAGTATGTATGTATTGTGTGTGTGTGTTTGTGTGTGTGACAACTGGACTATGACTGAGAGCTTAAACCTTACAACACTACATCACAACACAGGAACGCGAAACAGAGGACGAAAAATCCCACTAGCCATGTCGTCTGTCCAGTAGATACAAGGGCATTAATTAATATTAGTAACGCAATAACCTACTCCACTAACGAGATCAAGCACCACTCTGAATCATCATAACAAGAGTTCATATTAATCCCTCTAAGTTCGTGCAGCCTCAGTCAGTCAGTCAGTCAGTCAGTCAGTCACCATTTCAATTTGCCTAATGTAACCAAAGGCATTGATGGTGATCACTAAAAGCTTTTGCAGAGGTGTGTCAGTCACTGTGAGAATAGAAAGACCATCAGGATTTATGTGTACCGTGAATGGCTTGGCTGACGTAGACAAAGAGCTGACATAACTAGAAAGCAGGACATTACACTGATTAAAAAGTTTTCATTTTGGGATCAGTGGCGGCACAGCGTTGGTGGGGCAGTGGTAGAGTCCTCTCATCTTTCTCTCTCTGTTTCAGAATTGGTGGCGCAGGTTAGTTCATCATTGCATGTTACTAACCGGTTGTGTGAGGTAGAGCTCCTCTGTAACCTAACCTAACCTAACCTATCTTAATCTAACCTAACATAACATAACCTAACCTAACCTATCTTAACATAATATAACCTAACCTAACCTAACCTATTTTAACCTAACCTAACCTAACCTAACATATCCTAACCCAACCAAATCTACCCGAGCGTAACCCAACCTAACCTCACCAGGGGCTACATGACTGAGATTTTAAACAGAAAACAGTGGGAGGGAAGGTGAGTTAAGAATTCAAGAGTTGGAAAGGAAGGAAGAGAAAACAGGAGGGGAGATGTGCTTAGAATTCAAAGGTTGGTGAGGTAGGGAGGAAGGGAAAGAAAAGAATAGAGAGAAGGTGAGTTAAGAATTTAAGAGTTGGAAAGGAAGGGAGGTAGGTAAAAGAGAAGGGAGGGAAGGTGAGTTAAGAATTTAAGAGTTGGAAAGGAAGGGAGGTAGGTAAAAGAGAAGGGAGGGAAGGTGGGTTAAGAATTCAAGAGTTGGTAAGGAAGAGAGGGAGGTAAAAGAGAAGGGAGGGAAGGTGAGTTAAAATTTCAAAAGTTGGTAGGGAAAGGAGGGAAGTAGAAGAGAAGGGAGGGAAGGTGGGTTAAAATTTCAAGAGTTGGTAGGGAGGGGAGGGAAGGTTGGTTAAGCGAGAAAGTAAATATCTGAGTCGTTCTGGAAGAGGGAGAGACAATGAAGGTAATGGTGATGGCGTGAGAACTTTAGATTATAGGAGTGATACCGGTGGAGGGAGGCCAGTGGTGAGTGTTGGTTTAGGGAGGGGGAGGTGGTGAGAGGAAAGGAGAGAGACGTCGAAGTGGTGAGTGGTAGAGAGTGGGGAAGGGATGGCGAGAGAGAGAGAGAGAGAGAGAGAGAGAGAGAGAGAGAGAGAGAGAGAGAGAGAGAGAGAGAGAGAGAGAGAGAGAGAGAGAGAGAGAGAGAGAGAGAGAGAAACAAAAAAAAAAGAGATGGGATATATATACTTAATAAATAGTGAGTACATATTTTATCCACCAGCTATACTGTCTGTTTGCTGCTTACTTTTAGCTTTACAAATAACTACGATAATATTCCTATAGAAGTCGTGTATATCGTTAATAATATATCCCACCCACCCACTTTTATATTGTGTGAGTGCTATTTAATTCCAGCCTTATAAAACGCTATATAAAACTATCATAAGTACTCGTGTGTGTATCTGTTTTATGAGTTAAGTTTGTGTAATAACGGGAGTAACACGGTCGTAGGCTAGGCTTCACCACTGGCCTCCTATACCGGTGTAACTTTAGGGGCAAAGTCTGGGAAAGTTTTGTGAACATTATGTCGTAGGGGGACAATAGTTGT
>JAWQEG010009294.1:0-17667 GCA_033782935.1 Petrolisthes cinctipes
CTTCCTTTATTCTATTTTTTTATTCTATTATTTTCTATTATTACTATTTTTGTTTTAATTCTTTTTCGTGTACTATCTTTATTTTTGTACTTTTTTCTTGTTTTATCTTTATTTTTACTCTATTCGTGATTATTATGATTTGTTTGTACTTCTTTGCTTCTTCAAGCAAGCAAACAAACAATCAATCTAGCAAATAAACAAGCAAACAAGCAAGCAAGCAAACAAGCAAGGAAACACACAAAAAAGGAAAACACACAAAAAACAAACATGCAAGCAAACAAACAAGCAAACAAACAAGCAGACATATACAAACAAAAAATCAAGCAAACAAAAGCAAACAAGCAAGCAATCAATCAAGCAAGCAAACAAGAAAGCAAGCAAACAAACAAACCTTGGCGTAAAATGAACGTGCTTGGTGAATAAAATATTGGTTTGCTTGGGGTCAAAGTAGAATAGGTCAAAGCAGAGCAGGTCAAAGCAAAACAGGTCAAAGCAGAACAGGTCAAAGCAGAACATGTCAAAGCAAAACAGGTCAAAGCAGAGCAGGTCAAAGCAGAACAGGTCAAAGCAGAACAGGTCAAAGCAGAGCAGGTCAAAGCAAAACAGATCGAAGCAGAACAGTTCAAAGCAAAACAGGTCAAAGCAGAACAGGTCAAAACAGAGCAGGTCAAAGCAGAATAGGTCAAAGCAGAACAAGTCAAAGCAAAACAGGTCAAAGCAGAGCAAGTCGCGTCTAGTGCTTTAAAATTTCACGTGTACTTTAAGGAAACAGGATCAAATTAGGAGGAAGAGGAGGAGGAGGAAGAGGAGTAGGAGTAGGAGAAGGAGGAGGAGGAGGGGGAGGAGGAGGAGGAGGAGGAGGACCCTGTGATCGTGTATGGGAATTGAAGGTTTCTGATTCCTCCTGACCATGCCACAAAACAACCTCCTTCCATTATAGGTGTGTGTGTGTTTTTTTTGTGAAGGTGTAGGTGTAGATGTGTGTGTTTGTGTAGGTGTGTGTGTGTGTGTGTGTGTGTGTGTGTGTGTGTGTGTGTGTGTGTGTGTGTGTGGGTAGGTGTAGGTGTGTGTGTGTGTGTGTGTGTGTGTGTGTGTAGGAGTAGGTGTGTGTAGGAGTTTCGAGGCAACATTTGAAGGACTCGTTTACATCACCTCCACACATCACCTTCTGACATCACCTCCATCACCTTCTAACATAACATCACCTCCACACATCACCTCCACACATTACCTCCACACATTACCTCCACACATCACCTAATCACACCTCCATCACCTCTACACATCACCTCACCACCACACGTCACATCACCTCCACACATCACCTCCATCCCCTTCTGACATCACCTCTACACATCACCTCACCTCCACACGTCACATCACCTCCCACGTCACATCACCTCCACACATCACCTCCATCACCTTCTGACATCACCTCCACACATCATCACCTTCTATTGTATAAGACCAACAACATTCACCTTGGGTTTTATAATGTCGGTCATATTAGTAGTTTCCTACCGCTTGTGAACCCTGAACTCTCTCTCTCTCTCTCTCTCTCTCTCTCTCTCTCTCTCTCTCTCTCTCTCTCTCAAAGGCTAAATATACCCCATTATTATTATTATTATTGTTATTATTATTATTATTATTGTTATTTTCTTTTTTTATAACTGAGTGGTGGGGGTTGGGGCAGGGAAGGGAAGGGGACGAGTGTTTTGGGGGTCCTGTGTGGTGGATATCTTCGTCGGGTGGGGGTTAATGGTTGGGGTTAGTGAGGGGGTGAGGGATGGGGTGCTTGAATAGTATTGGGGGAGGGGGGTGTTGGGGGAGGGGTGGTGGTGGGGGAGAGGGTCAGAAGGTGGTTTTGGTGGGGGAGGGGGATAGTGGGGGAGGGGGATAGTAGGGATGGTGGGGAAGGTGTTCGTGTTGGGGCGAGTAGTTAGGGAGGAGGGGGGGGGGCTTGAATTGTTGTGGGGGAGAGGGTGAAGATGTGTGGGGGTGTTGGTGAGGAAGGGGGGGTCAGATGGTGGGGTTTGTGTAGGGGTGAGTGGTGGTGGGGGAGGTGGAAGCCTGAATGAGGGAGGGTGTTGGGGGGTTGTGGTTCGTGTTTAGGGGAGGGGGGGGGACTATATGGTGGTGGTGGTGGGGTCTGAATGGGGGAAGGGGTGAAAGGGGGATGGTTGAAAAGGAGAGGGGGTGAAGGGGAGGGGGTGAAGGGGTGAAGGGGAGGGGTGTGGGGTCGGGGGTGAAGGGGAGTGGGTGAAGGGGGGAGAGTGGGGGTTGTTAGTGGGGGGGGGGGGTCGCCGAACCTTGTCTTTTCCAACCAAATGAACTCGTGACCTCTGCTGGGGTCATGGGAAGAAGAGGAAGGGAAGAGGGAGGGAGAGGAAGAGGGAGAGAAGGAGGGAAAGAAAGAGGGAAAATAGAGGGAAGGAAGGAAGGAAAGGGTGAAGAAGGGAGGAGGGAGGGAGAGGAAGAGGGAGAGAAGGAGGGAAAGAAAGAGGGAAAATGGAGGGAAGAGGGAGGGAGAGAAAGAGAGAGAGGAGGAGGGAAAGAAAGAGGGAAAATGGAGGGAGGGAGGAAAGGAAGGAAAGGGAGAAGAAATGAGGAAAAGAAGGGAAGAGGAGGGAGGGAGAGAAGGAGGGAAAGAAGGTAAAGAAGGCAATAGGGAGGTAGGGAAGGAAGGAAGGAAAGGGAGAAGTAGGGAGGAAAGGAAGGAAAGAGGGAGAAAGGAAAGGCAGGATAGAGGAAGGGAAGGTAGGATGGAAAGAGAGAGAAAGGAAAGAGGGAGGGAGGGAGGGAAGGAAAGGGAGAAAAAGGGGGGGGGGGGAAGGTAAGAAAGAGGCTATCGAATTATAATTAATAATAATTATAATTCATAATAATCATACAATCAAGTGTAGATCTTAATATTGTTGAGATTACATTACTAACAACACCTTAGTACATGCAGCCACAATCATATAACCAACAACACTTTCTTCCATCGTAGTTAATATTTTGGTAATAAAGAACAACTCGTGTATGATTTTGGTGGGCTCTCATAATAATAATAATTGAGGGTGAGTGTGGTATGTGTGTGTCGTATGTTGTGGTATGGTTTATTGATATGGTAGGGAGGAAGTGTTTGTTTTGGAATGGGGTGGTAGATTGAGGGGTGTTGAGTTGAGTGTTGGTGTATAATTATATTTGATATGATCACTGTTTACCGATGGAGGAAGTGTTGGTGGTTATTGGATTGTGGCTGTACATTAGTGTTGAAAAGTTAACACTAATAATTAAAGGGACCCTGTGATGTGGTCAGAAAATTGTAGATAGATGAGTCCTTCAAACATTGCCACGAAACACCACCCATATGGAAGGAGCTTGTTTCGTGGCATGGTTAGGAGGAATCAGAAGCCTTCAATTTTCATACAAGATCACAGGTTCCTTAATTAAGGTTTATTGGCAAATCTGGAGCAACTGATTCCTCTAAACTGTTCCAAGCGACAGGCCACCATTATATTTATTCATCTAGTCTTGTTTCCTGGCATAATTTGGAGGAGGGATCACGACTTGTACAGCCACAATTATATATCCACCGACACTTTCTTTCCATCGTAGTAAATATCTTGGTAATAAAGAACAACACGTTTATGATTTTGCAGCACCTCATATTAATATGTGATGGTGTTGAGTTGACGTAAGGTGTTGTATGATTATATTTTGATATGATACTGATTTATTTGTACGATGGAAGGAAAGTGTTAGTGGTTATTTGATTGTGGCTGTACCAAAAGTGAGTAACGTATTACTACACACACCACGTTTTCTATGATGTTCTGATGACTATTGGGAGAACACGGGAATATTCGCATTTTTTACAGGGGGGTCTAAGATTCTAATGTGTGTGTTTTTTTTTTTTTTTTTTGTCTCTACACGACTTCATTTATCAACTATCGCTATCCATTTATGTAACCTCAAACACGAAGGAAAAAAAGAAGGAAAGGAAGGAAACGAAGGAGGGACAGATGAAGAGAGGACAACAACAACAACAAAATCAACAACAACAGCAGCAACAACCACTACTACTACCACTACTACTACTACTACTACTACTACTACTACTACTACTACTACTACTACTACTACTACTACTACTACTACTACTACTACTACTACTACTACTACTACTACTATTAGAGTAGTATAACTATCTGTAGTAATAGTAGTGTTTATAGTGTTAGCATCAGTCCCTGTATACCTGTTGACAGAGATAATAATAAATACGACTATGTAAATAATAAATACGACATTAAACTCTAAAATCTATACTCTAAACTTCTCTCTCTCTCTCTCTCTCTCTCTCTCTCTCTCTCTCTCTCTCTCTCTCTCTCTCTCTCTCTCTCTCTCTCTCTCTCTCTCTCTCATTAATGTTTTCTCAGTGTGACTCTCCTGCCCATCAGAGGAATGACAAAATGTGGTTGAGGTAAAGGGAGCACAACCACAACAACACCTAATAAATGATTCAGTAACATCTTTCTTCTTTTCAGTAGGCTAATCATGTTGTCGTGTTTCCAGGCTTCAGTAACATCTTTATTCCAGACAGTACTCGTATTACCGTTTTTCCAGGCTGTGAATAGTAACATCTTAATTCCATACAGTACTGTTCTTATCGTGTTTCCAGGGTTTAGTAATATCTTTCTTCCAGACAGTACTAGTATTGTTACCGTGTTTCCAGGCTGTAACAACATCTTTCTTTCATACAGTACATTTACTACCCTATTACCTTCTTCCATAAAGTACTCGTGTCATCATTGTGTTTCCAGGCTGTGTGAAATAACATCTTTCGTACATACAGTAGACTACTTATGTTGCCGTGTCAACAGGTGTGTTACCGTTTCAACAGGTGTGTTACAGTGTCAACACCAGTTATGCTACCGTGTCAACAGGCTGTAAAATTATTAATCTATCTGTGACGACGACAACATCAGCAGGAAGTGGTTGTGGTTGTGGGGGAGGGATGATGAGTGGGTAAGTGGGTGGGTCACCTTCTGGTCACTAGGTCTACAAGTAACGTGGCTGGCTGTCTGGCTGTCTGGCTGGCTAACTCATATATACGTGACCCTAACAACCAACCAACCAACCAACCAGCCAACCAACAGATGATGATGACGACAACTACGGTGATGGCCACACACAAGTTCGGGTTTACAAGGCCAGGAAGGAGGACGACATGTGGGCCAGTGTATTGGGTCTTGTTGGTGTTGGTGGTCATTCTTTCCTCGTGTTCCAGTTTCTCATCTTCCTTCCTATACACTTATTATTATTATTATTGGGTTCTGTTGCTATTGGTGTTGGTGTGGGTCTTGTTGGTGTTGTTGGTGTGGGTCTTGTTGGTGTTGGTGTGGGTCTTGTTGGTGTTGGTGTGGGTCTTGTTGGTGTTGGTGTGGGTCTTGTTGGTGTGGGTCGTGTTGGTGTTGTTGGTGTGGGTCTTGTTGGTGTTGGTGTGGGTCGTGTTGGTGTTGGTGTGGGTCTTGTTGGTGTTGGTGTGGGTCTTGTTGGTGTTGGTGTGGGTCGTGTTGGTGTTGGTGTGGGTCTTGTTGGTGTTGGTGTGGGTCTTGTTGGTGTTGGTGTGGGTCTTGTTGGTGTTGGTGTTGGTGTTGGTGTGGGTCTTGTTGGTGTGGGTCTTGTTGGTGTTGGTGTGGGTCGTGTTGGTGTGGGTCTTGTTGGTGTTGTTGTTATTGTTGTTGTTGTTGTTGTTGTTGTTGTTGTTGTTGTTGTTGGTAGTGGTCATTCTTTCCTCGTGTTCCAGTTCTCATCTTCCTGTACACTTGGTTATTATTGTTGTTGTTATTTTTGTTGTGGCTTAAACTCGTCCTCATTTTCTCCTTCCATTCTCAGCTGCTGTTGTTCAGACTTATCCTGTTGCCCCCCCCCCCCCCTCCTCCCTTTTTCCTCCTCCTTTTCATCTTCCCACTCCTCTTCCTTTTCTTCCTTCTCTTCCTCTTCCCCCTCCTCTTCCTTCTTCTCTTTCTCCTCTTTTCCTCTTTCTCTTCATCTTCCCTCTCCTCTTTTTCCTCATTTTAATCTTTCTCCATCCTCTTCCTCCTTCTTCTCCATCCCCTCTCTTCTTCTTCTTCCTTGTCTTCCTCTTCCCCCTCCTCTTCCTCCTTCTCTTCGTCTCCCCTTCCTCTTCCTCCTCCCCTTTCTCCTCTCTTCCTCTTCCTCTTTTTTTCATCTTCCCCCCTCCTCTTCCTTCTCTTCATCTACCCCCTCCTTTCCCTCCTCCTTCTCTTCATCTTCTTTTCCCTCCTCTTTCTCCTTCCATTTTGTGATCATATATCCTCGCTACTATTTGATTAGTTAGGATAATTCTGAATCTTTATAAACCTTTACCTGGAGTTCCTCATTTTCCTCCTATTTCTATCTATTACCATTTCTCCTCCTTATCCATGCAGCTACTCTTTATATATCTTCCTCCTCCTCATCTTCCTTCTCTTCCTCTTCCTCCTCCTACTCCTCATTCCTCTCCTCCTTTCTTTTCCTTCTCTTCTTCCTCCTCCTCCTACTCACTCATTCTTCTCCTCCTTTCTCTTACTTCCTCATCTTCCTTCTCTTCTTCCTCCTCCTCCTCCTACTCCTCATTCCTATCCTCCTTTCTCTTCTTTCCTCTCCTCCCTATCTCTTCCTATACCTCCACTTCCCTCACAATCAAGCAACGTAAAAAAAAATATATAAAATAAAATGAAATAAATAAAACGTAAAGAAAAGAAAGAAAGATAGATAACAAAAAATGGAGAGTGAGTCTCTAACCCATTTATTGGTTATTCTGGCTCATACAAAGTTATTTAATTGTTTATTCTGGCCCATACAAAGTTATCTATTTATTTTATTTATCTCTGGTGTTACGTAAGGGATATTTTAACGCCTGATAGTTCTGCATGTAAGATTGAGGATAGATATTATGACTTTAGACAAGACAGATTTATTATTGTTATTATTATTATTATTATTATTATTATTATTATAGATGTGGGTTGAACTGGTTATGTCAAATATGTATATCCCAATTGACTATCTACAAGAGCGTCAGTCAGTAAACCAGTCAGTCAGCCAGACAGTCAGTTAACAAGTCAATCAGTCAGTCAGTCAGAGAGCCAACATGTGCGCCAGTCAGTCAGTCAGTAAACCAGTCAGTCAACCATTCAGTCAGTCAGTCAGCAAGTGCGCCAGTCAGCCAGCCAGCCAGCCAACAAGTCAATCAGCGAGCCAATCAGTCAGTCAGTCAGTCAGTCAGCCAGCCAGTCAACAAGTCAATCAGTCAGTCAGTAAGTCAGTCAGTCAGTCAGTCCACGAAGACCACCACCACAAATGGATCAAGGTGAGGACTGTTCTTTCCCACCACTACCACCACTACTACCACCACTACCACTACTACCACTACTACTAGGAAGGAATATACGGCCATGAATTGTTGTTGTTGTTGTTGTTGTTGTTGTTGTTGTTGCCAGTTAACCAGGCTACGGGGACGCTCGGCCACTCACTGACCTACCACCATCAACAACAACATCAACAACAACAACAAAAACAACTACAACAAAAACAACAACAACAACAACTACAACTACTGTACTACTATTATTACTACTGCTACTATTACTACTACTACTACTACTACTACTGTTACTACTACTACTACTACTACTACCAACACTACCACCATCATCAGCTACTATTACTACTATTTCCCACCTACTTCTACTTCCCAACTATCTACCTACCTACCTATCTACCTACCTACCTACCTATCGACCTCACTTCATCACTTTACCTACCTATCTACCTACCTACCTATCGACCTCACTTCATCACTCTACCTACCTATCTACCTACCTATCTATCACTCTCTCTATCTACTTAATTCAAAATAAGTTCCTTCTCCTTCTTCCTGCATTGAGTTAGTGTTTTTATTTTTTTAATATACAGAAAAACTATTTGTGCTGTACGAACACACACACACACACACACACACACACCACACACACACACACACACACACACACACACACATACACACACACACACACACACACACACACACACACACACACACACACATAATACCCGCGTAAGGCCCCTGTGATCGTATATGAAAATTGGAGGCTTCTGATTCCTCCTGACGATGCCACGAAACAAGCCCCTTCCATATAGGTGGTGTTTCGTGGCAATATTTGAAGGACTAATTTATCTTCAATTTTCTGCCTTTATCACAGGGTCCCTTAAGGGGAGAACCTCTTTTTATTTACAATTGGAGGCCTACTGAATCCTCCATACTATGCCACGAAACAGAGCCCCAATTACAATTTAACACTGAGGTGATTATTTTGTTTCCTGCATGACACCCTTTGGAGGAATCAGCAGCTCTCAAAAAAAAAAAAAAAAAAAAAAAAAAAAATCTATCTATATAAGAGGTTCTCCCCTTAAACAAAATATGGGTCACATTCTATATACATGAGTCAGTTTAACACAACACAACACAACACAACACAGCAGCGAATGCCAAACAACAACAACAACAACATTAACATCATTCCCCCCCCCCCCCCCCAATCACATTCCTCGGGTCGTCACAGCCATTATTTGTTTGTTTGTTTGATGGTTTGTTTGTTTGTTCTATGGTAAATTTGACAAGAAGTGGGGTGAGACGATTACTCAAAGGGGCCATCGCAAAAATAATGTCCCACTTATTTACTTACTTACTTACTGGCAGGAAAAAAAAAAGGGGGATCGGTGTACAGTACCATTATTATTTTTCTGTGGACTAATTAAAGATCATATCTCCAGTCAAACCCCAAACAAAATTGGTTTAAAATATATGGAACAAGAAAGAAATAATACATACATACATCCCCCCTGAAATATAATATAGAATAAATAAATAACTGTAACCCCATAGATTGATATTCTTTCATTATCTAGTACTACTGATGGAGATTGAAATGACTACCAATACCACAAACTCTTTACCTCTCCACTATGCTTTTTTTTAAATTTTCAACTTCGGGGCTGTATGCTGTCAGAAGCTCGTGAACTCTTGCGAGGCCCCGAGATTATTGGGTGTCGCACTAGATGAGACAGTGGAGCTTCGTAGTGATGTTGGTACAGCTTCTCTTCTGTCCCACTAGATGACCACACCTTATTTATACACGTCACTATCAGTTTGTTGTTGTTGTGGTGGTGTTGGTGAAGGACATATGGGATAGAAATGCATTGTTTTGTTTCGTTTTAGGTCATATTATAATGTTGACCACGTAGCCCACTGACTGACATTGGAAGGTCTTTGATTTCTCCAAACTATGCCACCAAACAGATCCCTTATTAGTACCATTGCGAGGGGCTATTTTCTGGCATTGTTTGGAGGAATCAGTAGCGTTTCAATTTGCGGTGGTAAATCTGGAGCAGCAACTGATTCCTCCAAACTATTCCAAGCAACAAGATACCATTATATTTATTCATTGTTCCTGTTTCCTGGCATACTTTGGAGGAGAAATCAAGGCACTCCAGTGTACCAAAAGTTTATTATTAACCTTTTTAAGGACCCTGTGATCGTGTATGGGAATTGGAGGTTTCTGATTCCTTCTGACTATGCCATAAGTGGTGTTTCGTGGCAATATTTGAAGGGCTCATTTACCTCCAATTTTCTAAATACATCACAGGGTCCCTTTTAAAAATGTTTGTGTACTGTGACGTATGTATGGATAAGATCAAACACACTAAATTTTTAAAGATATTTTTAAGTCAACATAAACCCTTCGATGAACAAAAATACCTAATAAATACAAAAAACGATATGATTCAATAATTTGGAGTGATAACGTATAATAGTCATCATTATATTTTAAGAAGTTATATCTGAAGTATGCTAATGTCTCTCTCTCTCTCTCTCTCTCTCTCTCTCTCTCTCTCTCTCTCTCTCTCTTATCATGTTAGTTAGTCATGTCAGTGCCAGTATTCATCTAAGTTATGAATGTCATGTTACTCTCATCTCATGTTAAAGTTAGGTAGTATTTTGGTATATGTCAAATTTGTCTATATCTGGTCAGGTCAGGTCAGGTCAGGATCACATTGTACTAGTTTGATTGTTGCCATTGCTATCTGGGTTTGGATCTGGTCATGTCAGGTCAGGTCAAAATCACATTGTACAAGTCTGAGTAGTTTCATGCTATCTGGGTTTGGGCAGGTCATGTCAGGTCAGGTGAAAATCACATTTTACTAGTCTGAGTAGTGCCATGGTATTTGGGTCAGGTCAAATGTCAGGTCAGGTCAAAATCACATTGTACTAGTCTGAGTAGTGCCATGGTATTTTGGTCAGGTCAGATGTCAGGTTAATTTTGTTGTTTATAGGTCAAGGGAGACAATTTCATACGTAAAACCCAGGTCATGTCAGTCAGGTCATCTGCGTTCGCCTCAGGTCGCGTTGGTCATTGTCAAGACCTCGGCAATGGGCTTCGTGGAGCATATGCCCAGAGTCGAATAAAAAAAAAAAAAAAAAAAATATATATATATATATAAATAAAAATAATATGGTGGTTATAATTGTGTGTTTGGTCATATTCTTGCTCATTATATTTTCTAGGTGAGGTCAAAGCTGTAAGTGAGGTCAGGTCAAGTAAGAGATCATTATATTTCCTCTAGGTTTGTTATTTGGTGTGAGTCAGGTCAATGAGTCAAGTGATCTAGGTCAAATGTATGTGAGGTCATTAAAATCCTTTCGTGGTTATATTCCTATGACCACCCCTAGTCAGGTCAGAATCGTAATATGCAGGTCAGGTCAGAATGAGTTCAGGAAGTCAGGTTATCTGGGTCAGGTCAAAGTCATGTTTTGTGTAGGTCAAGTCAGGCTCATTTTGCAGTCAGGTCAAAGTGAAGGTCTCCAGATGAGGTCAATGCCGTTGTATTATGTAAGTCAGGTCATATTCGTGATAAGTAGGTCAAGTCAGAGTCATGTTATCGAGGTCAGGTCAGTGTCATGTTATCAAGGTCATGTCAGTGTCATGTTATCGAGGTCACGTCTGTGTCATGTTATCGAGGTCAGGTCAGTGTCATGTTATCGAGGTCACGTCAGTGTCATGTTATCGAGGTCAGGTCAATATCATATTATTCAGGTCAAGTTCATGTTTATGCAGGTCAGGTCAGGTGCATTATATTGACGCCATTTCAAGGTCATACTATGCCGGTCAGGTCAAAATTACTTTATAAAGGTCAGGTCAGAGTCATGTTATTCAGATAGATTAGAATCCCAGTATGGAGGTCAGGCCAAGGTCAGGTCAAACTTACGTTATATAGATCAGGTCAAAGTCATGTTACTCAGGTCAGGTCAAACTTATGTTATATAGATCAGGTCAAAGTCATGTTACTCAGGTCAGATAAAAATCACATAATGAAGGTCAGATCAAGGTCAGGTCAAAGTCACATTATCCAGGTCAAATAAAAATCACGTTATGAAGGTGAAGTCAATGTCAGGTCAAGATATGCAGGTCAAATCAAAATAACTTAATGAAGGTCAGGTCAAACTATGCAGGTCAAGTCAAAGTCGCAGGATAAAGGTCAGGTCAAAGTCAGATCCAAATCACATTATCCAGGTCAAATCAAAATCACAATATGAACGTCAGGTCAAGATATGCAGGTCAAATATAAATAACTTAATCAAGGTCAGGTCAAACTATGCAGGATAAAGGTCAGGTCAAAGTCACATTATCCATGACAAATCAAAATCACAGTATAAAGGTCAGGTCAAACTATGCAGGATAAAGGTCAGGTCAAAGTCACATTATCCAGGACAAAGGTCAGGTCAAACTATGCAGGATAAAGGTCAGGTCAAAGTCACATTATCCAGGACAAATTAAAATCCCAGTATAAAGGTCAGGTCAAGCTCAAGTCAAGGTCAGGTCAAGGTCAAAAGTCCGTCTAAAACAACAACATATTTTATTGAAAGGCCATTGTATGTACAAAGCTCTATCAGTGAATTTATTTTGGGGAAGTGATGTTTTTTGTGTATCATCAACCACAGAAAACATCATCATCATTATTATTATTTATTAAGGACCCTGTGATTGTGTAGGTAGAAAAAACAAAATTGGAGGCTTCTGATTCCTCCTATAACCATGCCACGAAACACAAGCAAGCTCCTTTCTTCCCTGTTGGGTGGTGTTTGTTTCGTGGCAATATTTGAAGGACTTGTTTATCTCCAATTTTCCGACTACTACATTACATCCAGGGTCCCTTAATTAACGAAATACAGGAACTAAACAAAAAAAATAATGATAACAATCAAGAATAGTGTAATAATAATTAAAAAAAAAGAATGCTGCATAAAACTAACGGGTGCAAATAATGTTGAGAAAAATAATAATAAAAATAATAATAACAATGGATAAAAAAGAGTTTTGACGTGACATAGTGATAGAGGAAAGTACTAACCAAAACAAAACAAAAGGTGTATAGAGAAGAAGTGATGCGTGAAAGACCTAGGATATGTAACTATGTACACATATTGTGAGCTGTGGCGGCGTGGAGGCTTACACATAGATGGCATACATACATACATACAGATATACATACATACATTACATTATTGAACAGTTATGGGTGGTGAGGCGAGTATATAATCCGAAGCTGTTTTTCCTCATAAAAAAAACGTGTATACAGAAACATTCTCTCTGATGTCGAGGTTGTGTGTGTGTGTGTGTGTGTGTGTGTGTGTGTGTGTGTGTGTGTGTGTGCAGCAAGTATTATTTTGTTTTTGTTGTTCACTAAAGAGGAACAGATTAAGCAGTCAATGTGCATTTTTTTTTAACAATTTCAAAGGAGAACTGAAGCACGTTTTAATGGTCTTGTTGTTCCTTGTGTTTGTTGATGAATTGTAACTTCAGATTCAGCTTTTCGTGGACCCTGGCGTCTGGAAGGTCGATTCCAGTTTTGTTTGTATGTTGTCTTCGGGTTTGACTTTTCATCGGTGTGTTAGATGTAATGTTGATATCGATAAGCTGTCTAGTGAAGCCCCCGTAGCTGACTGCTGTTTTCAAATTTACAATGAGTTTATGGTTTTACTGGGTGTGTATTTGTATGTATCCCTGTGTCCACCACGCCTCCACACGCAGCCGCCTGGATCTGCTGAAGTGACTGACGCATCGGCTGTGTGGTAACAGTAGCCTCGTATTCTGTCTGGCTTCAGGAGTCTGATTAGTGTGCTTGGAAAAGAATAGCGGCAATTCTGGGAAATAATGAGCTATTGTCATTGCAACAGAATTTCTGAAGGTAGTGACAGTAATCATGGCACTGAAAGAATTAGAGGCGAGACGTGCTGATGTGTCCAAGAGGGCTGGTTGTAGGAAGATGTCCTGACCACCAGCAACACTGTCCTTAGACATTATGAACGCCGTGCTGCCACGGGTGATGTGAGTCCAAGAAATAATTTAGATCATAAAATAATATAAAACCCTGAGAAATGTAAGGAGAATAATGAAATACTTAACATGGGTCACTCGGAGATATAAAAAGTAATAAATAAATATTATTTAAAGTATAATACAAAGAAATAAATTACTGAATATTTCCTTCATCTGTTCACCATTGCTAACCAGCAGCAAGTGGTGACAGTGTAACACTAATGAGTGTGTCTCTGGCAAGCAGCGTTCCCTAGGAACATGCTGTGAGTCCCACGTATAGTAGGTTAAATTGTGATGACCAAAGTCTTGTTGGGTTCTATGAGAGTCGACAAGTGAAGTTCCGTGTCCTTAGCGAGAATGTCTTGTTTCGTATACCTCCGTCGCCGCCTTCTACAGCAGTTTGGGAGCCACACATCGGAACTTCTTACACTTGCCCGTCTCGTAACCGGAGGAGGCGGCCTTCTTGAAGATGGCCATGTTGCCCTTCATGCCCTCGGGGACCAGAGGCTCGATCAGGCTGTAGAGGAAACAAAGACACATGTTAATATAATTATAAGTAAAAAGACAATGAAGGGAATCTGTTTGGTTAGTGGGTTTAGATAACTAACTATTGTAATGTAAACTCCAAAACAATCACAAGTAAATGACCCCCTCTTAACCCCCTATTCTCCCCTTAAACCCACACTTCTATCCCCCTCAATTCCGCTCCCCCTTTCCCCGCCCCCCCCCCCCCCCCATAACCACGGTCACGCCTCGGGTTCGGTTCCACAAGAATAACAAACATAAAAAAAAAAACACCTTGGCGCGACCGTGAACTTGCAAATCTTTTTTTTCTTTTTTCTTCAAGTTCATGGAGAGTAAAAGTGGTCGGATGAGGTTGCTATATGGACTGGTCTCTCCCCTTGCAAACTGGTATGTGTGGTGTGTGTGTGTGTGTGTGCGTCGCAAACTGGTGTGTGTGTGTGTGTGTGTGTGTGTGTGTGTGTCGCAAACTGGTGTGTGTGTATGAGTGTGTCGCAAACTGGTGTGTGTGTGTGTGTCGCAAACTGGTGTGTGTGTGTGTGTGTGTGTGTGTGTGTGTGTGTGTGTGTGTGTGTGTGTGTATCTCGCAAACTGGTGTGTATGTGTGTGTGTGTGTGTGTGTGTGTGTGTGTCTGTGTGTGTGTATGTGTGTATCTCGCAAACTGGTGTGTGTGTGTGTGTGTGTGTGTGTGTGTGTGTGTGTGTGTGTGTGTGTGTGTGTGTGTGTGTTATTTGACAGGTAGTACCGTAGCCAGCCAGGTAGAGCGTGAAAGTAACACATCTTGATTATAAAAAAATGCAATATTCACTAGTAATTTTATTTTTAATCGTGTGGAAATTGTAAGAAGTTTTTTTATTTTTCTTACTCTGTACTGAACTTCGTACCTGTATAAATTGGTTGTTTCTGGGAGGGTGTGAAAAAAACAAAATATGAAATTATCTTTATATGATTGCAAAAAGTGCAAACATTGTGGAAAGATGCATTAAAACCAAGAAAAATGTCTCACCCATTATTGATGCGAAAGCCAAAAAATAAAATGAAATAAATAAATTAATAAACAAATAAGTAAATAGAAAAAAACAACAACAGAATAATAATAACAATAATAATAATAATAAAAACAAAAATATATATAGCAAAACTTGAGAAAACTGTCTCCCTTATTACTGACGTGAAAAAAAAAATAAAAAAAATGTGATATTGCACAATGTGATTCACTGACAAGAAGAGGAAAGTCATTGAGATGTGGCATGACTGGCTTCTTACTACTGCAGTCACCACACAGTTAAGTAACACAACGCCTCTGGCACCACGTATATGTATGTATACTCTCTGTGATGGTCAAGGTAGTGTGTTTTTTTTTATTGGTGTTACTCGTGTTCACCTAGAAAAATAAAACGTTTTATTTTTGGATAAGTTTAACTAGAAAAACGTTTTATTTTTGCATAAGTCTTACTCGTGTTCACCTAGAAAAATTAAACGTTTTTATTTTTGGATAAGTCTTACTCGTGTTCACCTAGAAAAACGTTTTATTTTTGGATATCTTAACTTTTGTGCGATTATTCAGGAGGTTATTGAGTTATTTTTGAACGGGCATTGACACACTCGCTTTACAAAACAAAACTTCAGTCAAAATCGTTAGTCAAAATAGTTAGTCAAAATAGTTAGTAAAAAAAGTCAGTCAAAATAGTCAGTCAAAATAGTCAGTCAAAATAGTTAGTCAAAATAGTCAGTCAAAATAGTCAGTCAAAATAGTTAGTCAAAATAGTCAATCAAAATAGTTCGTCAAAATAGTCAGTCAAAATAGTTACCTAGTCAAAATAGTTACCTAGTCAAAATAGTCAGTCAAAATCGTTAGTCAAAATAGTCAGTCAAAATAGTCAGTCAAAATAGTCAGTCAAAATAGTCAGTCAAAATAGTCAGTCAAAATAGTTAGTCAATATAGTCAGTCAAAATAGTTAGTTTAAATAGTCAGTCAAAACAGTTAGTCAAAATAGTTAGTCAAAGTAGTTAGTCAAAATAGTCAGTCAAAATAGTTAGCTAAGATTATTTGGTCTGGTAGTTGCTTTTTTCTTGTGGCCGGAACTGAACTGTAAATCAACCTTTTTTGTGAACGTGTGTGTGTGTTTATCAATAACTTTACTACTGTACATAGAATCCTTCCGTCGATGTTATTATTACCGTAGTCTTTCCCCACAAGAACAACAACAGCAGCAGCAGCAGCAGCAATAGACGTGACCTCGACTTTTTACGTATATCTTAACTCAAACAGCAACTCTAACCACCACCAATGAGGCAGAACACCGGTAAACAAACAATATTACGTGGTTCATATACCGTGTTCTCTCTCTCTCTGTGTCTTCTCTGTCTGTCTCTGTCTTCTCTGTTTCTCTCTGTCTGTGTCTGTCTGTCTGTCTCTCTCTCTCTTAGTATATACCAATCTCTCTCTCTCTCTCTCTCTCTCTCTCTCTCTCTCTCTCTCTCTCTCTCTCTCTCTCTCTCTCTCTCTCTCTCTCTCTCTCTCTCTCTCTCTCTCTCACACACACACACACACACACACACACACACACACACACACACACACACAGAATCTTACCAACTCCCCTCCACAACAAACAATAATTAACAATGAGGCAAAAAGCTAAAAAAAAAAAAAAAAAAATAACAACAACTGCCAATCGTAAACAAGATCATTACATGGGTGAGTGACGCTTGCCTTCCCTTCCCATACTTACTAACTCAGCCCCTTGGAATTTGTGTCAGGTGAGGGAACTGTGTCGGAGAGCCACACACCCGTTAGCAGGAGGTCCCATTACACTTAATACACTTTTAGGAGCTGAGAGCTAGTGTGAGTGGGTGGAAGGAAGGAAGGAAGGAAAGGGAGAGGGGGAGGAAGGAGGGAAGAGAGGTAGGAAGGAGAGAGGGTGCATGGGTGGAAGGAAGGGAAGGAAAGGGAGAGAGGAAGGAAGGAGGGAAGAGAGGTAGGAAGGAGAGAGGGTGGGTGGAAGGAAGGGAGGAAAGGGAGAGAGGAAGGAAGGAAAGGGAGAGAGGAAGGAAGGAGGGAAGAGAGGTAGGAAGGAGAGTGGGTGAGTGGAAGGAAGGAAGGAAAGGGAGAAAGGAAGGAAGGAGGGAAGAGAGGTAGGAAGGAGAGTGGGTGAGTGGAGGGAAGGAAGGGAAGGGAGAGAGGGTGGCTGGAAGGATAGAAGGATAGGAAGGAAAGGGAGAGAGGAAAGTAGGGATGTAGGAAGAAATTTCCGGGATCACAAAGAAAGGATGAAAAAAAAAAAAAAAAAAAAAGATAGATAAACAGGCCGTGGAAGCCCAATTGTCCGTACCTGCACTTCACTGGACTATAAGAAGAGAAGTAAAGAAGGGAAACAGGACGTCATTAGGGTCACCGTGATTGGGGTAATGACACACACTGACCTACATTACAACTCGACTACTGTACTGGGAAGAGACGGGGTTTGGTGGGTGGATGGAGAGGGGGAAAGAGAGAGAGAATAGGTGGGTGGATGGAGAGGGGGAAAGAGAGAAGGAATAGGTAGGTGGATGAAGAGAGGGAAAGAGAGAGGGAATAGGAGAATAGGAAGGGTGGGTGGATGAAAGGGGGGAAAGAGGAGAAGTAGGTGGGTGGATGAAGAGGGGAAAAGAGTAAGGAAGTAGGTGGGGTGGATGGATGAAGAGGGGGAAAGAGAAGGGAGGGATGAATAA
>JAWQEG010009295.1:0-27500 GCA_033782935.1 Petrolisthes cinctipes
GGAAAAAATTATGTCTGAGTGGTAGTGTGAAGAAGGCAACTGGGTCAGCCGGTGTGTGTGTGTGTGTGTGTGTGTGCCAGCCAATATAGTGTGCTTGTGATCCGAATGTGTTTCTTCCGTGTTGAGTGCATGCCAAACCCTAACTAGGCTCCCTTCTTTCCTTCCTTCCTTCCTTTCATTTTTTTTCACTCGGGTGTTAAAATGAAGGGCATACTCCTACGTCATCTCTCTCTCTCTCTCTCTCTCTAAAGCACAGTACATAAATAAAACTAAATACTTACACACTAGGACAATTACCTACACTAAAATATATTAACTGAAATCTTCCCAAACATATGTATAATTACGAACATGTTATCTTAGCATCGTATCCAGGTAAATAAGAAAAACGTAAATGGAATAAAATAATACTGACACCCACAACACACCATCTACCTAACACTCTAACGTGAACCATACCTTACATTGTGCTACCTCTTAAAATTTATCACGACTGACTTACTAGTACCGCTTTGAACCGCCGTGTAGAGTGCCATCCCTCACTACTGCCACCACATACTACCTCTCGAGTGCCATCCCCTACAAGTGACACCCCTTACTAGTGCCACCCTTAATGCCACCTCTTCAAGATATGCCACATTCTGTACCAAAGTGTCTCCTCTCATTACAACAGTGCCTAATGTGTACTATTTTAAGGAACTACATTACTTGTGCCACCTTCACAGTGCCACCTCCACAGTGCCACCACATACCAGTCTACACTAGTGCATTCATTAGTAACTTCCCTTGAGGTATCCCACTTATGCCCTTCAAGTCTTGCATACAACGAAATAATATCTTACACACATTCTCATTACTGGATTAACACTTGGTGATATAATTAAACTTGTACTAATCTCCCTCGGGAACCGGAACAATTCTCCATATACCAACCTAACTAACATAGAGTTTAAATAATGGATATATATATAAGATTAGTATGTGGTGATTCAAAAAGGTGGTGATGTTGGTAATGATGGTGAAGGGAAGGAGGGAGATGCATTAAACTACGAAGACTATAATAACACAGACGTTTACGGTCAGTGAATTCATCCAACATTAATTAAACTTATCAGACCCGGTGTCTTATTTCACAGACTGTATAAAGACCCAGTATGCAGTGAAGGACAGTCATAACACACAGACACTGCTATAGTCACCAAGATTATTAATTAGTTGTTGTCTGTAGTTGTAGTGTAGTAGAAGGTGTTTTGGGTGGCCAGGGAATGAGTGAGGGAAGCTGCTTGATGGAATTCCTCACACCATAGAAATATTCACACTGTTTGCCGTCAATCTTGTGACCGGTTTTAAAAATGACTGGTATTAGAAGCCTACTGTAGTTTACTTTGAAGCGATTGGGTACTGGTTGTGTAGCACGACCTTATAGAGTTACTGGTTAAAGGGCAGGTACTGGATGAGTGAGTAGAAATCGGCTTAATATAATATTAATGTTATATAGGCCAGGTCTGCAGTAAAGAGGTATACAATATAAGGCATTAGATGTGTTGTCCGGGCCTTACAGTTATTGATATAAGCATTAGATGTGTAGTACGGGCCTTATACTTATTAATATAGGCCTTATAGTTATTGATAAAGACATTAGATAATACGTAGTAAGTAAGGTCTTATGGTTATTGACATTGGCCTGGTATGGAATGAGCGGTTTGGGTACTGAAGGAGGCACAAGGGGGACAGCCTAGGCCTACCTGAAGGAGGGCGATGACGATCCTGGTTTTTCCCGACTGTGCACAGCGATGGTGCTGATGGTGGTGGTGGGGGCAGCGGAGGTGGTGCCGGAGGTCCTGCTGGTGATTGACCCCCCTCCACCACCCCCGCCCGTGCCCCCTTCGCTATCCGACACTCCGGGTGTGCCTGACCCTGCCCCCCCGGTGTCAGACATGGTGGTGGTGACGGCGGCGGCAGTGGGGAAGTCTACGGTTGTACACTGCCTGGTTCAACTGGATGGGTACTACTGACGGTGGTGTGCCAGGCTTCTCCACTCCATGGCTGTTCAAGGCAGCACTGTGTTAACACCACAACATACACTCACACAACCCCTTCCTTTCTTCCTCACGCCTTCTTTCCTCACGCTTTCCTTTCTGGCTTAATTCCTTCCTTACTGCCTCGTTTACTTTCCTCACGCCTTTCCTTCCTTCCTTCCTTCCCTCACGGCCTCTGCTCACCACTAAATATACCCTGTGCGCGGTGTGGTGCGGGTGCCTGCCTGCGCTGGCTCACGGTGCCACCACCAGCCAGCCAGCCAGCAGCTTCTCGGGGGCGGTGCCACGCTGACGACACACCCAGATTTAGCTCCCAACCCGCCACTCCCTGCTACCGTAGTGATCTTTCCTCCTCTCACTAATATAATTTCCTAAAATGAAAATATGGCACAAGGGTCACGTGACTAGTTGATGAAGTTGAGGAATATAGCCCGTGAGCACCAACCAACCAACCTGCCAAACTTCCGTCAGTCACCAGGCACACTTCACTTCTGGCTTAATTTGGGAAGCATATAGACAATATTAAAAAGGAACTTCCCATGTCATATCCTTATTGTATTCTTCTGTGTTCCTTCTTCCTGTGTTGCTACAAGGAAAATGACTTGCCAAAACTTTCTGGTTCGTAACGAGGAGATGTCATTCCCATAAACGTATTTTTCTAAACACAAGCAATTAAGAGCAGGAGAGACGAAAAGCAGCAGAGCAGCAGCAAGCAGTAATATTTCGTGTGTCTTTGGTTTGTCTCTGTCGTGGCGTACAGACATCAATCAGTCACACCAAGACAGTAGAACCAAGCGAGATGAAAAGTATATAGTGTATCTATGTTATTATTATGTTTTTGTTTTTTCCGTGGTATATTACGAGTAGAAGGAGAGTAGAGTCCTTTCCCTTGCCTTCCTTCTCTTCCCGCCAAGCAGTGAGGAACCACAACCGAGTGGGTCAGGACGGACGGGGACCTCTGACACCCACGTCCGCACCTGCTGCCGGGAGGTCGCTAACTGACTTCACTCGGTATAGTCTAGTCTAGTCCCTGAGTGTATGAGAGACCCTGGGAGTGGGAGAGGCTGTGTGTGTGTGTGTGTATGTGTGTGATCCCGAGTTATTAGTTTCTCCCCCTGGGGTGTGTTGCGTCACATGGCTTGGAGGCTTCAGTAGTCTCCAACTTTCTAACAATGTTTTACACTTCATTTTTAACCAACCCTTTTCGTGCTGTGGTTACGTATATATTCATTTTTTGTTAATCTTAAATCCAATGTTGCCTTTATCATCCCATACCATCCCATAGCAATTAATATAATGCATGGTATAATATAATTCATTGTGAGGAGTTACCAATATATAATTCTAGCGATGTGACTGATTATGAAATTAAGTAACATTAAAAGGATGCAAAAGGCTACACATGCAGTTAAATAGAGAGAAAAATTACTGCTCGACTGACAACTCTAAGTCATTAATGTTCGTGAAAATGCCAAACTTCCCTGATATTACTATAGTGCCTACATTGACGGAGGATAGGTGGAGATGCTGTCACTGATATGGAACCTATAGTCATTCTTCAAACTCTGCCAGGAAACAGACTACCGTTATCATAGTTTAAGTCGCCTGTTCGGTCGTGGTATAGTTAGGAGGAGTCAATATAGTCTGGTGGAGATTACAAGCTGTGTCTTACTTCCTATCAACACTACAGCATAAACACAGCCGAGGGAAACATTCTGAACATGACATAACTTCTAGATCCGTGGGAAGACATGAGGCATGAACGGTATCTCACAAGAATAATTTTCCTTCTAGGTCAACTGAGTCTTACAACTCCTCAGGTTTGTTGTCTGATGGTTGTAGACGCTCATGAATCAGTCTGGCATATAATCCGACTCGAGAACGGAGGATGAAGGACGGGGAACGATAGCTAAGGTGTTCGTGTGATACCAGCTTCAGTAATATGGGGACTTCAACTGAGGGAGGCGACCAGCTATGAACGAAGGGAGGGAGTGTGTGTGTGTGTGTGTGTGTGTGTTATAGTTGGCAACACTACCTAAGCCACCAACCATCCTCCCTCTCTCTCTCTCACTCCTTCACCCTCACTATCCCCGACCCTCTCCCGCTCTCACTCACTCACTCACTCTCTATCCCTCTCTCACCCAAGAAACTCACCCACCCACTCGCCCGCCCGCCCGCCTACTCTCTCTCTCTCTCTCTCTACTCTCTCTCTCTCTCTCTCTCTCTCTGCCCCGTCCCTGACTCCTAACCTCTTCCCTCCCATCCTCTCTCCTTCTCCAACCCCCATTCCTCTCTATTCCATTTCTTTCCTCCCTCCCTCCGTTCACCCACCTTTCCATCTCCTTTTTGCTTATTCCCTTCTCCATTCACCTTCTCTCTCTCTCTCTCTCTCTCTCTCTCTCTCTCTCTCTCTCTTCTCTTCTCTCTCTCTCTCTCTCTCTCTCTCTCTCTCTCTCTCTCTCTCTCTCTCTCACACACACACACACACACACACACACATACACACACACACACATACACAAACCACACAGTACTTTCCCTGACATAAGATCCCCCAAAACAACATATGCAAAACAGGTTGAAGTGTGCTTGTGCAATGTTCAGTCGAGGTGAATAGACAACAACAACAACAACAACAACAACAACGTAGAAGAAAATAAAATAAATGAAACACGATAAAGAATAACTGACAACAGGACGTGATAATCGAACCACATGAACGACTGAAGGAGGAAAAATAACACCTGAAGAACGATACACAACTGAAGGTACAAATCTCCTGAAGGAAGATACATACTGAAGGATACAAAAACCTGAAGGAAGATACATACTGAAGGATACAAAACACCTGAAGGAAAATATACTGAAGGACACAAAACTCCTATTAAAAAAAGGGCCACAAAACACCCGAAGAAGGATACACAACAACAACCTGAAGAAGGATACACAACAAAAACTGAAGGAGAACAGACGACAACAACAACCTGAAGAAGAATATACAACAACCTGAAGAATGATACACAACAACCTGAAGAAGGATACACAACAACCTGAAGGAGAACAGACCACAACAACCTGAAGAAGGATACACAACAACCTGAAGAAGGATACACAACAACAACCTGAAGAAGGATACACAACAACAACCTGAAGAAGGATACACAACAACCTGAAGAAGGATACACAACAACAACCTGAAGAACAGACAACAACCTGAAGAAACAGACACCAACAACCTGAAGAAGGATACACAACAACCTGAAGAAGGATACACAACAACACCCTGAAGAAGGATACACAACAACCTGAAGAAGGATACACAACAACAACCTGAGAAGGATACACAACAACCTGAAGAAGATACACAACAACAACCTGAAGAACAGACAACAACCTGAAGAAGAACAGACACCAACAACCTGAAGAAGGATACACAACAACCTGAAGAAGGATACACAACAACACCCTGAAGAAGGATACACAACAACCTGAAGAAGGATACACAACAACAACCTGAAGAAGGATACACAACAACCTGAAGAAGGATACACAACAACAACCTGAAGAACAGACAACAACCTGAAGAAGAACAGACACCAACAACCTGAAGAAGGATACACAACAACCTGAAGAAGGATACACAACAACACCCTGAAGAAGGATACACAACAACAACCTGAAGAAGGATACACAACAACCTGAAGAAGAACAGACAACAACACCCTGAAGAAGGATACACAACAACAACTGAAGAAGGATACACAACAACCTGAAGGAGAACAGACAACAACAACCTGAAGAAGGATACACAACAACCTGAAGGAGAACAGACAACAACAACCTGAAGAAGGATACACAACAACCTGAAGAAGGATACACAACAACCTGAAGAAGGATACACAACAATCTGAAGAAGGATACACAACAACCTGAAAAAGGACACACAACAACCTGAAGAAGGATACACAACAACAACCTGAAGAAGGATACACAACAACCTGAAGGAGAACAGACAACAACAACCTGAAGGAGAACACACAACAACAACCTGAAGAAGGATACACAACAACAACACCCTGAAGAAGGATACACAACAACCTGAAGAAGGATACACAACAACCTGAAGAAGGATACACAACAACAACCTGAAGAAGGAGAACAGACAACAACCTGAAGAAGGATACACAACAACCTGAAGAAGGATACACAACAACCTGAAGAAGGATACACAACAACAACCTGAAGGAGAACACACAACAACAACCTGAAGAAGGATACACAACAACAACCTGAAGGAGAACACACAACAACCTGAAGGAGAACAGACAACAACAACCTGAAGAAGGACACACAACAACAACCTGAAGATACGCGGCAGTCAAAGGCAAACAAGTGTAACGAGACTGCAGAAAGTGATGATGGTGGAGCAGCTGTGACGGACCAACCAACCAACCATGTCTTGTCATATATAACGTCATAACAAACCGTCCATAGAAGCTTAAAATAATGACGTATAATGAAGAGGTTATTGTGGTTATCTTTATTGAGTGAGACCTTAGATAAAGAGGTCATTGTAATTGATTTGTTTTTGTGACCTGATATAAAAAGGTCACAGTAATTGATTTTTTATGTGACCTGATATAAAGAGGTCACTGTATTTGATTTTTTGTGTGACCTGATATAAAAAGGTCACTGTATTTGTTTTGATTTTTTATGTGACCTGATATAAAGGGGTCACAGTAATTGATTTTTTATGTGACCTGATATAAAAAGCTCACTGTCATTGATTTTTTATGTGACCTGATATAAAAGCTCACTGTATTGATTTTTTGTGTGACCTGATATAAAAAGGTCACTGAAACTCATGTACTGTAAACTTAGATAAGGAGGTCACTATAGTCCTAATAATTATTTTCTAACAGCTACGTCACTACAACACGAAACACTATCATCGAAACAAAGTCATAAAATCCTCTGCCATTCTCTCAGGCATAGTTTATCACCCATTTCCCTGTGAGTGTGTAGAGAGTAGAGCAGCGGCCGAGGGTACCATGAGATTAATGCCACAGGGAGTAAAAATATTGGCCCAGGTGGTGGTGGTGGTGGCCGTGAACCAATGGTGTGTGTGTGTGTGTGTGTGTGTGAGAGAGAGAGAGAGAGAGAGAGAGAGAGAGAGAGAGAGAGAGAGAGAGAGAGAGAGAGAGAGAGAGAGAGAGAGAGAGAGAGAGAGAGAGAGAGAGAGAGAGAGTAGAAACGTGGCCAGATAGATAGGCCTAGATACTGCTAATGGATAGACAGATAAACAAATAGACGTAGAGAGAAATACATAAAGACCAAAATAGAGACACACAGAGATACATACATACATACAGACAGACAGACAGTGGTGGGGCAGAGGGGAAAGTAAAAGTGAAGGGTGAGATGAGTAGGGTTGGATTGACGACACCCACCACCACCACCACCACCATCTGTTTACATATATCCTCACTATTTATTAACTTGATCTTTACTGGTTCCTTAAAACACACACACATTACACTCTGATGGCTCCTTGAGGGGGTAATTCACTTTTGTTACATTGGAGTGCCTTGATTCCTCCAAAGTAATATACTGTATGCCAGGAAACAAGACCAGATGAACAAACATAATGGTGTTCTGTTGCTTGGAATAGCTTGGAGGAATTGGTTGCTCCAGATTTACCACCAACACTGCACTTCCCCCTTAATTAATAACAACTTTATGATGCCTAAGTGATACCTTTCTCCCTCCCCCTTTTAATTATGGACAACGGATCCTCACTGAACCTTTTATTACATACATATAAGGCACATATTACTCCTCGGTCACACCTTAATATCACCCTTACTGTTCTTTTACACTTTCTCCCACGCCTTTAAGTAAAATACCCCTATTCTTTCCATATTATAGTTGCACAATAAATTTTTCTTTATACACTTACTATATACAATAACTATACATATTATTAAAGATTTATCATACCTTTATCCCATCTTAAATCCAACATTCCTACGATTTATTCCATCACTCCACTCACCACCACCATCACCACCTGTTCAACTTTCTTACCTTCACTGAGAGCAATTATTTCCTCGACACACTTTTCAGGTTCTCTAGTTCGACAGCCATAAATAAGCTTGTCACTAATTAACCCTCTCGTGCTCCATTTGACCCACATTAGACGACTTTCACATCATTTGGCGTTGAGTTCAAAATGTATGGTATTGGATCCCTTGAGACTGGTAGTGGTAAGTCAGGATACAGATAGCAAAGGATGTGTGAATCGAAAATGTTCAAATCCTTTATACTCTCAGCTTCAAGCAAGACACAAGTGGAGTCTGTCTGTCTCTCGTATCAGAGTTACATGAATCGTAGTGGTCAAAATGTGTGTTGTGTTGTGTTGTGTTGTTAGGTCATAGTGGTCAAAATGTGTGTTGTGTTGTGTTGTGTTGTTAGGTTGTAGTAGTCAAAGTGTGTGTTGTGTTGTGTTATTAGGTCATAGTGGTCAAAATGTGTGTTGCGTTGTGTTGTGTTGTGTTGTTAGGTCACCTTAGTCATTGGGAACCGTTCTGACCTCCCGGAATCCAGAGTGACAAGCCTAACAGTGATAATGGCCCCCTTGCAGTCAGTCGATAGCCAAGCAGTAACTTATTTCACCCCGGACCACAAAATTGCGACAGGTTCCCTCTTAGTAATACCAAAGGAACACTCAAAATCTAACAAGGAAATCTCCAGACGTGCCGAGTGAAAGGGGGACTCTGAGCAACACGAAACTTTACTCTAGGCCTTTCTTTATTCCCCTAACACACTAACATATTATTTTCCTTACAACTCTGATCAATGTAACGCTTCCTCTATCATCCATCGCTTTTCTTCTGAGGGTTGCACGACACTGACGGAGCAAATATGATCCGACAATGGAGGTTACGGAGAACCTAAGCTGACGGTCGTGAAGGTGGACAAAAAATAACATGTGTGATTGCTGTGATGCCATACAAAAACAAAAACAAACAATAGCTATAATAAAATAACAACAATAATAATAATAATAATAATAATAATAATAATAATAAGAATAATAAAAATAATAAAAATAAAAATAATAATAATAATAATAATAATAATAACAATAATAATAATAATAATAATAATAATAATAATAATAATAATAACAATAATAAGAATAATAAAAATAAAAATAAAAATAATAAGAATAATAATAATAATAATAATAATAATAATAATAATAATAATAATAATAATAATAATAATAATAATAATAACAATAATAATAACAATCATAATGTGTAATGACTGGTGTGTGAGGCTGTGAGTAAACCAAAATAGTCCCCATCTATACAGTGAGACGAGTACCATGTGTTGTTGTGTTGGTTTGACCTATAGGTGTGACAGGACTCAAGGTGGTGATGCATACTGACTGACAATCCTCCAACACCTCACACACACACACACACCATCTGTCATCAGTATCATCAACATCCTTTTCCTCATCCTCCTAATCATCATCAACATCATCCTTATCCTCCTCATCCTCCTCCGTCTTTTCTTCAGGATAAACATCGAAGGAAAAAAAAATATATACATAATAATAATAATAATAATTATAATAATAATAATAATAATAATAATAATAATAATAATAATAATAATAATAATAATAACAATAATAAAAATAGTAATAATAATAATAATAATAATAATAATAATAATAATAATAATAATAATAATAATAATAATAATAATAATAATAATAATAATAATAGTAATAATAATAATAAAAATAATAGTAATAATAATAATAAAAATGAAGGTAATAATAATAATAATAAATAAAAAAAATAATAATACGGGTCACAGCTTCCTATCATCCGTATAACTAAAATCGTATGGGGTGTGTTCAGAGGTAATGATCTCGACTGCAACACATTACCAATATAAAATACAACGAGGGTCTTGAGAACTTCCTTAGCTTTTTGTGGACCCTCAGAATATCTATCCCCTTCATTAGCTTACAAATATTATCACGAGGTCTTGAAAACTTCCTTAGCTTACAAATATTATCACGAGGTCTTGAGAACTTCCTCAGCTTACAAATATTATCACGATGCAGTCACGAATAAATAACCAGAAACAGTGTGTGAGTTACGACAGTGCTTTTTATCCAGTGAGGAAAATAGATTGTGAGAGACAGATACATGCTTTAAAATACGGTAGGTCATATGCAAGAGAGATTAATTAAGGGCTATGCGATGACGATGACCGATACGATGGCCCCACAGACTGTATAATGTATATGAAACTATCGTACAAATCATCGTTCGTGCAGCCCATGACTTTTTTTTCCTCTGCACATGGCCTAATCAGTGCTCGTGAAAGACGTGCGAAAAGTTGGTGTGATTGTTGAGGCAGAGAGAGGGTCGACTGTATACCGTAGATCGTATACGGAAAGGAAGGCCCAGTCGGCAGTAAGGCAGGCAAGATAGTACACTCGTGATACATAATTTCTGACCAGAGTGTGAGGAGCAGAAAGCTTCGAATCGCCTGGTATTGTTCATTTCCCCACCCAGTACACCTAAAGAGGCTGAGTTCGAATGCAGTCTATGTTTTTTTTGTAGTGCCTGCCGTTCGTCTCTGGTCAGAAATTCTGTATCACGAGTGTACACACACACACACACTTATATATATATATAGTACTTCATTCAATCAGGCACGGCACATTCCCCATTCAAAATAAATGTATCGGTGTTTAGTGGGTAGTACAGCGTTGGTATATCTGCACCAGGCGATTCCTCCAAAGTATTTCAAGCAAGCAACAGGCCACCATAATCTTTGTTAATCTGGTCCTGGATTCCTGGCATATCTTTGGAGGAATCAAGGTGCTCCAACGTACCAAAAGTATACTAACCCCGTAAGGTTGTAATTCTTTTTTGGTACATTGGAGTGCCTTGATTCCTCCTCCAAAGTATGCTAGGAAACAGGACCAGAAAAAAAAAAAAAATGGTGTTCTGTTGCTTGGAATAGTTGTTTGGAGGATTCAGTTGCTCCAGAATTACCAACACAAAACGTCCCCCTTAAGTCTAGTAGATCAATGGGCCCAGGCGGAGAGAGAGGGGAAAAATTAACACAGATAAAGACATGAAAGTGAGAATAACATGCCTGATGTGATCTGGAAATAAACAATAATCAGACAGAGAGAAATAGAGTGCAATATAACAAGACACAAGAATGAAATACCAACACCATTTGAGCAGTTAATTAAATTGAGATTGCTTTTAGTCTCAATGGATAACAGAAAATAATTATTATGAAAGGAGTATAATATTCATGCAATGCACAATCATCAACAAACACCAATGTCATGCACACAATGTCATACCCATCAAAATGACATACAGACACTCAGCAATATCTCAGGAAACTGCAAGAATTTTATCAACTGGAAGAGCCATCGATTCCCCTATTTAATTATTGTATACTCGCAATCCAAAATATGTATACAGGCTTGCTTCAAATAGCATGATCGAATATTAAGCGAGCTCAAGAAAATATGAAACAGGATAAGCTTGTAATTGGTTCACTAGTTTGTCAAATGGATCGAAACTTTAACAAGACTTGGATACAAATTTTGGATTGCTAGTGTACAGTCACGAACACTAATAAATATCCAAATGTGCTTCGAATACCTAGAGACAGTAAAGAAATGCACAATAAGATCTCCATTGGAATTAGTTCGTTGGTGAATTGGTGGACTGTTCAAAGCTTCAACCAAAGGTGTATACTTATTAGTGCTCGTGAGTGTACACCTCTCCCCATATTGTTTGTATGTAGTGACGAGTCTCGAACCAGAACCACAGAGACGAGGGGTAAGGTAACAACGCTATCACTGCACCGATTCCATGGCCCACGATCAAATAACAGCAAAACTCTACTAAGTTCCCATTCACAGTGGCAGACAGACAATAGTTTCGAGGCTCAGTCAGTTTTTGAGGCCCATATTTAAGTTGTGTTGTAATTATGTAAAACTTTAATTATCTATCATGCACTTGAAGTATGTGAAGCTTAAAGAAACATCACATGAAAAAAAAAAAAAAAATTAATTTTTCTAGATTGTTTTTATATGGTATGGTTGGACTGTCCAGAAACTATTGTCTGCGACTCAACATGTAATTCCCGACAGTCATCCGAAGTAAGAACAAAAGTGAGCACATACCTTTCTCATCTTCCTCATCAAGATATCCTCGTCTCCTTTCGGTTGAGGGAAGGGAGGAGGGAGACCGTAAGGACGCGGTGAGGGTGGCCGGTCCGTCGTGTCAACTCCTGCAACACTTCCTGACTCTGACGGAGGCGGTGAAGGAGGTGGTTGTTAGGGTATGTTGATGAAGGTTTTGAATAGATTGCCTTAGTTCATGTAGAATATATGAGTTGTGGTGTGTGTGTGTGTGTGTGTGTGTGTGTGTGTGTGTGTGTGTGTGTGTGTGTGTGTGTGTGTGTGTGTGTGTGTGTGTGTGTGTGTGTGTGTGTGTGTGTGTGTGTGTGTGTGTGTGTGTGTGTGTGTGTGTGTGTGTGTGTGTGTGTGTGTGCTTCCAAACACGAAACATGGTGCCATTATACAGAATATTTCCAACATCTAATTCATGACTCTTTTGACATATATATACATCTTTTAACAAGTAACTGAGAATGAATAACAGAAAACAAGTCAAGTAGAATCACCTTTCATCCTTGCAGCAACACCGTCAGATTCCTTTTCTGGGCTTGACTTCACCGGAGATGGGGAAGTGTAGGGAAGGTGTGACGGGGACGTGTGTTCAGGGGCGACAGTGACACCATCCACAGCCGAGGGCGTCACGGTGCCAGGCTCTACGGGTCTGGGAGGGGGAGTAAAGCCGTGGGTGATTACAGGAGCCTTGGGTCTGGGAGGGGGACTTTCTTCTCTATATAATATTTCAGGTTTTCTGTGTGACTCGGGTGAGGTTGTCTCGTGCAGTGGAGGAGGAGAGAACTCGTGTATGGTGGGTAAGGAGTGCCGGTGAGGGAACACAATATCGTACTGGTGAGGTGGCTGTGGTCTGGGGGGCGTCGTTTCGCGCTCGTCGTCTGCGTCGTCACTCGGGGGGTCGGGGCGTGGGGGTGCACACACCACGTACCCTTCCTCTCGCATGATGTCGTCAGGGTTGGGGAGGGCAGGGCGAGGGGGCTTTACCTCGTGCATGGCGGAAGGAAGGGAAGGGCGAGGAGGGGGCTTGGTCTCATGCGAGGGAACTACACGGAATTCCTCCTGCACCTCAGAGGGCTGTGGAGGTCGTGGAGGAGGTTCGTTATCTTTGTCAACAAATGTGGGGGTCGGGGGGCGAGGAGGAGGCAACTCATCCACAGGCAAAGGGTAGACGGGACTCAGATCCGAGGGGACTAACGTTTTGTCTTTCTTTGAGAGTGATATTGACGGCTTCGTTGGGAACAAACCAGATGCCACTGCAGATGAGGGAGGTTCTTTTGGAGGTACTGCTGTTTGTTTCTGTTTGTGAGTATTAGCAGGCATCCATCCTTGAGTAGCTGGGACACTAAAGGAACTATCCTTTACCTGATGGAAAGGAGGAGGAGCCACAGAGGAGGTAGAATATTTAGATGATGGAAACTCGGGAATTGAAGCTTTTGTTGGCGAGACAGCTTCACGTGAGGGGGATAATAGGGCTTCATGGGGTCCTTTCTCATCTTGATCCTCCTCTGAGTCGGGAAGGTTAGGGGGCCACAGTTTCACCTCTCTGGTCTTGCGCGGCACAGAGGATGGCCACAGTCTTTGCACAGATGAAGTGACAGGTGTTCTATCTAGGAAGGAATTGTGAGCAGAAATGGAAGAACGGGGAGAAGTTGTTGAAGTGGCCGCATGCTTTACGGGCGACTGACTTGGCTGTTTTTGAGGAGTAACTTGCTTTAGGAAAGGACCTTTGGGTCTGTGGGAGTCAGCGGTAGGAGTGGGACGACTATGAACAGAGGGACGAGTAGGTGCTGGCAAAGATGACGCATAAGTAGGTAAATAGGGATACCGTGTGGATAGTGCCGGAGGTGGTGGTGGTGGTGGAGGTGGAGGTGGTGGAGGTGGAGGTGGGGGTGGAGGTGGAGGTGGAGGTGGAGGTGGGGGTGGAGGGGGTGGAGGTGGAGGCAGGTGTGTGGGTGGTGACACTCCCATAGCAGTAGCTGGCTGTTCTGTGTGTGCCTTTGGTGTTGTAGATCGGATATCATGTGACTGGGATTCGGATGGTGAGGAAGGTTGACCAGAAGCACCACCATCAACCCTCGCCGTGGTGGGTGTAAGAGGGAAAGCAGAAGAACAGGACGAGGAAATATACTGTACAGATGTTGCAGTTGAAGAAGTAGTGTTGGTGGTGATGCCAGATTGATGCTGCAGGGGAATTTCATCTTTGGTGGCCGTGGGTGCAAGACTGACTGATGGTGATGCAAGGGAAGAAGTAGAAACACAAGAAGAAGGAGAAGATGATGATGATGATGATGATAATAATGGTGATGAATGCGGTACAGAAGATGCAGTGGAGGAAATGATGATGTGACTGTTGTTGTTGTTGGTGCGAGGTTGTTGTTGTGGTTGTTCCTGAGGTAATTCAACTTTGGAAGTCATAGGAGGTGAGGGAGTATCAACAACTGTGGTGGTGGAGGTGGTAGTGACGGGGACTTGTTGGTGGTGAGGAGCAGAAGAAGAAGAGGCAGTGGTGGTGGCGGAGGTGGGTTTAACATTCCACCTGCAAGAAGAAGGAATAGTGCAGGCAAAACATATACATACATACATACAGTACATACATACATACATACACACATACCCAAGCAGACAGACCCGCACACCAACCAACAGATATTATTTTATTAGCAAGCCAAAGTACCCAGTTTCCATTATTGTTAAGCACAAGAGCTATGCAAAGAAAAAGGAATTACACTGTTTACCAAAAAAAAAAAGAGGAAGAAAAGAATACATAGTACCCAGTTGCAAAATGTTATGTGCAAGTGCTATGCAAAGGAAAAGGCAGGAAGAGAGAGAGAGAGAGAGAGAGAGAGAGAGAGAGAGAGAGAGAGAGAGAGAGAGAGAGAGAGAGAGAGAGAGAGAGAGAGAGAGAGAGAGAGAGAGAGAGAGAGAGAGAGAGAGAGAGAGAGAGAGAGAGAGAGAGAGAGAGAGAGAGAGAGAGAGACATGAATTAAACCAAGTGATTCTACAATTTGTTTTCCAATTTTGAAGAATAATGCATTATAAAATATATACTATTTATTGCGAGTTGTTGTAAAGTATTGGTTTTACATTTTCGTATTATCACAAGTAAAAACAACCAACGAAATGCAGTTAACTCACCAAGTACATAAAACTTACAAAAATATGCTTAAGGGGGTATAAGAATTCATTGGTATATTTGGAGACTATACTGATTCCTCGTCAATAGTCCAAGAAACAGATTATTGAAGGAATGAGTAGCTTCCAACCCTAACCAAAGACAACAACAACTTATCACCCTCCTTATAGTAAATCATATTAGGTTTCATTATACTCTGCTGTCATAAAGAGTGGCGTAGGAGGAGCAGGAGGTGATTTATAATGTAAGTGTTCTCTCTCTAAAATTTGGCGAAATGAAGGTGACCGTCTATGTATATTCAATCTTAGCCAAAAATTCCATGCCAACCCTTTGTTTATATTCTGGTGGTGTAATGTGATGTTGTCTAGTAAATGTGTGTGTGTGTGTGTGTGTGTGTGTGTGTGTGTGTGTGTGTGTGTGTGTGTGTGTGTTACAGTATTGAGGAAGGTTTGAATGTACTGTAAATATATAAATACGATGTGTACTGTATATATTTGTCTGTGTGGATATGACAAGAAAGTTTTGACCAAGAATATACATTAAAAACATTAGCACATGCATCAGGCTGGTTGAGAAGGTATGGATGGGTGCAAGATAGGGATAAGAGAGGGCATGTTTGGTGGTTAGTGAAAACAGGTGTTAATTAATATTCTAGAACTGGGAAAATAATACCAAAGCTGCCTGCAAGCAACTTTAAGGCAAGGATCAATAATGTAGTTAAGAGAAAGTTAATACAGACTGCTAGAACGTTTACCTAAAGCCTCTACACTAATCCTATATGGAGAACGTTAGCAGAAAACTGATACGTTTATAAGACTTTGACAGAATAAGTTTTTATCTGCTAGAACATTTACACAAAGCTTAAAGGTTTCTAGAAAATAAACATCTATGCAAAGCGTGTACAGGAAACCTTAATAGTGTCAGAAAAAATAAGCATTTCTAAAACGTCTATAAAAATCTAACAAGATGTCAGAGCGTTTATAGAAAGCTTTCTTGTAGCGAAAACATTCACACAAACGTCCACAGAGATATTATGATTGTGTACTACCAGAGTCTACAGGAGGCAAACACTACTATATGTATTACACGAGGTAAAGCAAATGTCTAAGATAAGCAAGTGTTCCGAAAAGCTGTAATTTGTGTAGCTAGAATATTCACATCAATGTTTACAGAGAGTACTACGTGTGTACTACGTGTGTGTACTGTAACATAAAGTCTACACGAAGCATACACTATACCATAAAGTCTACAAGAAGCACACATACTACATACTACACACTGGCCAACACGTAGCGAATGTCCAGGAAGATAAGTAGGTAAGTGTGTGTGTTCCAACCTGGCTACGTCTTTGCGGGTGGTGGAGTCGGTGGTGGAGTCTGGTTTTCTGACGGAGGTGACTTGTTCCAGTGTAAGGGTTCGGTCCCCGCCTGACTCCCCGGCCTGCAGCACCACACGTGTCCTTACCGTCTCCGAGGACACCTCCTTCCACCCCTTCAGGAGGAAATGGCTCAGTAAGGAAGGGTATTACGTTTTTGTTCATCTGTCATACATGTTTATCATAAGTATTTTTTTTATCAAACTCATATTTCTTAACATTGAGGAATCCAAAGTTAATATAATTACTACCACCACCACCACTACTACTACTACTACTACTACTACTATTATCATCATTATCATCATCAAAAACAAATCAACACAACAATAACAACAACAACAATAACATACTAATACCTTCTCTGGAGAGGTTGGGGGTTGAGGTGTATCGTGACCTGCCTTCTCAACCTGCACCGGTATAGGCAGGTCACCATCACCTCTTGTCAGGTCACCCCGGTCCTTGCCATTCTCAGCGGGTGTGTCTCCGGCTGTCAACTTCTCACTGGATACTAATTTACGATCCTTTGACCTCGATCGTGACCTGATAATTATAGTGAGGACATAAATTAACGACCACCTAGAATTTACGATCCTTGCAAGACCTCGATCGTGACCTGATAATTATAGTGAGGACATAAATTAACGACCACCTGGAATTTACGATCCTTTGACCTCGACCGTGACCTGATTATTATAGTGAGGACATAAATTAACGACCACCTGGAATTTACGATCCTTTGACCTCGATCGTGACCTGATAATTATAGTGAGGACATAAATTAACGACCACCTGGAATATAAAACCACACATCACTTAATTATCAGTGATATTGTATACTGTATTGGAAGGCTACTACTACTTACTGATTCCTCCACACTGTGTCAGGAAAAAAACCCACATACTGAGGTCATGGTTTTTTTTCTTAGCATACTCTGAAGGAAACATTTAGGTGGTAATTATTTTTTGGTAAATTGGTGGAGTGCCCTGATTCCTCCTCCAAAGTATGCTAGGAAACACGACCAGAAAAAGAGCAAAAATAATGTTGTTTTTCTGTTGCTTGGAATAGTTTGGGGGATTCAGTTGCTCTAGATTTACCAACACAGAACTTCCCCCTTAATTAAGTTCTCCAGTTCAACCATAAAAGATTACTCCCACGACAGTACAGAATAGGATCATATCAAACCAACCACAGTCAACCTCTTAGAATTTCTACAGTTTTTCTTGGGAGGTAATTGGAGGTAAATGAGTCCTTCAAATATTGCCACGAAACACCACCTATATGGAAGGAGCTTGTTGTTTCGTGGCATAGACAGGAGGAAGCCACCATGAGGTCTCTTAAAATAAATTAATTGTGTGAATGAATACCTCTACCAAAAATATATCGACACAATTTGATGTTTCACCTTGACTTTGTGGACTACGAATCGAAAAAGGAAAATATACAAAGGAAAATGAATAGATACATAAACAGAGGAATAAATATGAAAAAAAGATAAGCTGAACAGATGGAGATACAGATAGATAGTCAGATAAACAAACAGGAAAGTGGATAAATAGATAAACATAAATAAATAAACAAAAAACAAATTAATAACGAAAGACAGAAATGAAAGAGAGAAAGGAAAGAAGAGGGAGAAGAGGGAAACAATTAAATGAGAGAAATAAACAGGTAATTAGATAAATAGATAAAACATATAAATAAATAAACTAACAAAAAACAAATTAATAACGAAAGACTGAAATGAAAGAGAAAAAGGAAAGAAGAGGGAAACAAATAAATGAAAGAAAGAAACACAGTAAGTAGATAAATAGATAAACAAACATATGAATAAATAAACAAACAAATAAACAAAATAATAATGAAAGAGAGAAAGGAAAGAAGAGGGAAACAAATAAATGAGGTAAACAACAACAACAACACAACACTGCATTCCAAGTCAGGTCATCCTATCCTTCTCTCACCTGCCCCTTGTGACCTTATCCCTGAATTCCCTGAAGGAGGCCACGATCTCCTTGGTGAGTGACCTTGACCTGGAGCGTGACCTGGACTTGGTGGCCCTCTCTATGGCATCTGGGTGGTCCTGGGGGGCTTCTCGCTTCCCACTCCTGCCCCCCTTCCTCCCCTCCTCCACATCCAACAACTCCCGAGGCTTCGATTGACTCCGGGATCTAAAGAAAAGCACGAGTTGTTTAAAAAAAAAAAAAATTATCTGTGTTATTTTTTTATCTTTGTTATTTCTTACGGTATCTGAATTATCACTTATCATAATTATTTCTTATCTGAGTAATCCCTTATCTGAGTAATCCCTTATCTGAGTAATCCCTTATCTGAGTAATCCCTTATCTTTACTATTTCTTATCTTAGTTATTCCTTATTTTAGTTATGCCTTCCCATAGTTATCCTTTATCTTAGGTATCCATTATCTCTTATTTTTGTTACTCCTCTTGACTCCCTGTGACATAGTTATCTGCAGTGATTAAAAAGGTCTGGGTTTGATCAAAGTGAACCGTGTTATTTCCAATCTCATAAATCGGTAATGAACCAGCTCTAATTAGTTATGAGGAGTAGTCGACAGTAGATATTCCTCTTAAGGGGCCCTGGAAATTGGAGGTAAATGAGTCCTTCAAATATTGCCACGAAACAGAACCAATATAGGATGGAGCTTGTTTCGTGGCATGGTCAGGAGGAATCAGAAGCCTCCAAGTTTCATACACGATCACAGGGTCCTTAATTAAGAGGAGATAGATTCCTTTGTTGGTGAATTGGAAGTGTGTGCTTCCCCCAAACTATGCTACGAAACAACAGATCGATCCCCTATTATTAGTACCACCGTAGGACGTCTGTTTTGTGGTTTATTTAGGAGGAATCAGTAGCCTTCCAATATACCAACAAGAGAATCTCACTTTAAAGGTAGATAGAGTATACGTTTGTTACATTAGAGTGCCTTGATTCCTCCATAGTATGCCAGGAAACAGGACCAGATGAACAAAATAATAATGGTGCCCTGTTGTTGCTGGGAATATTATGGAGGAATCATTATCTCCCCAAATGCCAAAACTGTATACCCTCCCTTAAGGTGGTAATTCTTTTTTGGTACATTGGAGTGCTGTGATTCCTCCAAAGTATACCAGGAAACAGGACCAGAATAGCAAAAATAATGGTGTTCTGTTGCTTGGAATAGGTTGGAGGATTCAGTTGCTCCAGAATTACCAACACAAAACTTTGCCCTTAAATTCTTGCCTCACTGACTGACTGACCTTGACCTGCTGCCACGGGGGGCCTTGTCCTTCCCCTTGGACCCTGACTTGCTCCTTGACCTTGACCTCCGCCTGAGAATCTCGTCGAGGGGGAGGTCAGACTCGGAGGGAGGTCTGGTGTCATCGTGAGTGAAGAGGTCCCGTAGCTCCTGGCACTCTGGGCACGTGTGGTAAGTGCCAGAGCTGGTACACGTACACTCAGAGCACGTCCAGTACTCGCTGCACACGCTCCCACACTGATCCACGTGCACGGAAGGAATATATATTACGTACAGTCAGATTTGATACATGTACGGACACTCAAAGTACACAAAGTCATGAAAAATCAATGTGTATACAAATATATATACTGAACTGTATGTCCAAGTACGTGCCGTCAGAACCCAAAGTGGTATCCTAGTTTATCTGCAGGGATATGATTTTCTCTGGATTTCCTCTGGTTCAAACAGGTACAGGTAGTAATAACATAGATATATTACACACACATACACATAATGTTTTGAACACACACACACACACACGCATAATGTTTTGAACACACACACACACACACACACACACACACACATAATGTTTTGAACACACACACATAATATTTTGAACACACACACACATAATATTGTAAACACACACACACACACACACACACACACACACACGTAATATTTCCCCGTGTCGTGTGAGTTGGCACTTCCTGTTCTTGGTGCCAGAGTTACTATATATATATTTATATATATATGTTTATACCCGTGTACAGTCACACACAAAATTTACGACCACCATTCCTAGTCATTCTTGGCACCCTCTAAACCATAACTATAGGATAAAGTGATTGGATAAAGTGATTGGGTAAAGTGATTGGATAAAGTGATTGGATAAAGTGATTGGGTAAAATGACTGGATAAAGCGATTGGATTAAGCGATTGGGTAAAATGACTGGATAAAATGACTGGATAAAGTGATTGGATTAAGCAATTGGGTAAAATGACTGGATAAAATGACTGGATAAAGCGATTGGATTAAGCAATTGGGTAAAATGACTGGATAAAATGATTGGATTAAGCGATTGGATAAAGTGATTGGGTAAAATGACTGGATAAAGCGATTGGATTTAGCGATTGGGTAAAGTGATTGAATATTGTGAATGATTAATGTGATTGGATAAAATGATTGGATAGTGAATGGATAAAATAATTGAATGGGTTTATAGTGATTGGCTTGAGTATAACAGCACCAGAAATTACTATACAAAGTTTATTATCAACAAGTTCGTAATTAAGTCATAGAAAAATAACAACAGATTGAACTTATTATTGTTCTTGTTCTGTTATTCGTTCGTGTTTCAAAGGATTTAGTATTGTTATTGTTATGTTATTTTTTCCCTCGTGTTTCAAAGGACTTAGTATTGTTATTGTTATGTTATTCGTTCGTGTTTCAAAGGACTTAATATTGTTCTTGTTATTCTGTTATTCGTTCGTGTTTCAAAGGACTTAGTATTGTTATTGTTATGTTATTCCTTCGTGTTTCAAAGGACTTAGTATTGTTATTGTTCAGTTATTCCTTCGTGTTTCAAAGGACATAATATTGTTCTTGTTCTGTTATTCCTTCGTGTTTCAAAATACCTTCCGTAATCGTATCTATACAAAATTTGATAATGACACAAAATAAACTGTAAACGAGGGGAAAACGTCAAATAAATTATACATTAGAAAACATTGACTGATAAATTAGAAAACATTGACTGATAAATTAGAAAACATTGACTGATAAATTAGAAAACATTGACTGATAAATTATACAGAAGAAAACATTGACTGATAACTCTCTCCTAGTTTAATTATTGTTACTTATGGCGAAAGAGTTTAATTAAAGGGAAAACGAATAGATTAGGTCCCTTCATAATCGTGTTGTATTATATTATATTATACAACCTATCTTTTTTTTGTTCTCTGCTTTCCACCACAAATCATCACAAAAGTAAATATTCTTCATAATTAATTAAGACGGAGGGAGGGTAGTATACTTTTGATACTGTACATACATACATTGGAGTGCCTAGATTCCTCCAAAGTATACCAGGAAACAGCTAGCTAGGACCAGATATGCAAAATTAATGGTGGACTGTTGCTTGGAATAGTTTGAGGGGAATCATTTACTCCATAATATTTACCAACACCTCCTTTAGTAACTCGTGACCTGCTAGCTGTTTTTCCAAGTGAGGGACGAAAAGAACTCGGAAGTATAAATTAAAATACATATACAGAAGTTTCTAATTGACAAGTATTAGGGTAAAAACATAACTGATATTTTACACTTTACCATCTAAACACAATATCATCTTAGTAACGCTTCGAGACAAAAGTTCTGCTGGCAAAATAATATAAGAGTTAACGTTAAGGATGCATGGCTTTATCTTGAGACTACTCGTACTTCAAAGAAAATCATTATTAACTTTAGGGTAAACGCTAGCATTTTTCCCTTCCTGAGTTCTCAACAAAGTAATGGGTATTCAGATGAACCGAATTAAACAATATGTATGCATCACAACTGTATCTTTTAGTGATCACTCAAATATTACATGATGAACCTGTATGTACTGTTTCTAAGTCAAATATATCTGCATCATCTGAAAAAGTATTTATTGAAGTTAAGTTACTAAAAGAAAATACACATATACATATATACATCTTACCTGAGGTGTTGCAGGGTGATTGTGTGTGTGTGTGTGTGTGTGTGTGTGTGTGTGTGTGTGTGTGTGTGTGAGAGGGAGATGATGCAACAACGTGTTCAATGCAATGGTGCAGTGCTTGAGCCTCATGCAGTGATATCTAGACTTAATTAAGGGGAGGAATTAATACTTGTTGGTGAACTGGAGGCCAAATTATTCCTCCAAACTATGCCATACAACCGACAACCTCAGTGATATCTTAAGGGGTCTTGTTTCGTGGCATACTTTGGTGGAATGAGTTGCCCTTCAATACACCGTCAAGAGAGTATCCCCATTAAGGACCCTGTGATCGTGTATGAAAATTGGAGGCTTCTGTTTCCTTCTGACCATGCCACGAAACATGCTCCTTCTGTATAGGTAGTGTTTCGTGGCAATAATTGAAGGACTCATTTACTTCCAATTTTCTTACTACAATACAGTACAGGGTCCCTTAAGTGCAACACCAGCAACACAGCGGTGGATGTAGGCAGCTAAAAACACAAAAAAACAACACATATCGAAAAGCTACACATGTACACAACACACATATACACAACACACAGGTACACAACACACAGGTACACAACACACATGTACACACCACACATATACACAACACACATGCACACAACACCACACATGTACACAACACACTACACTAACATCAGAAGATAATACTACCACGTCACATTAGGGGATCTGTGATAATGTAGTCGCCGAACTGAAGGCTAGGTATGAGTCCTCCTAAACGTGTGTCGAGGTCTCCAATTCGTCGACAAAATATCACAGGTCCCTTATAACACAAAACATGACACTCACTCGGCAAAGAAGGGAAAAAACATCACCATAACATTCTTTGGTGTAAACGTGTAAACATAACCTTATTTGTTGTTATATTATACGATAAGCACTTTACTCAATAACTATCACAGCACTCTGCAATACTCTACATAACTAAGTAACTCTATGATTACACACACACACACACACACACACACACACACACACACACACACACACACACACACACACACACAAAGCTAAATACACGAACACACAGTAATTTTATGAACACACTCTAAAGTATAATATTCTACAAAACTACTAACATTAATGCACTACACACTACTAACTACAATGTGCAAAACTAGGATCTACAAAATAAACAGTCAGTCAAGTCAGTAGTTTTATTAATAAAAAAAAAAATCAAGAGATTGACAAAAAGTTCACACAAAAATATAAATGCCTGTCTCTGAAAACTAAATACTATCTTATGTCAAGGGTCAGCTGCCAGTAAATCATTAGTAGTATATATTTACATAATTAAATAGGCTTGTCAAATCACTGTAAACATTCATTCATTTATTCGTAAAAAATTAGAATTGCAACTCTGCCACATTTTGCCAGCAGGTAATATACGAATATGTAAGAATTTCCTGAGGCAACTGTGACAGAAATCTTCCATTCACTTGTACTTAATGCTCATTCTTTTGTAAGGTCTCTCCTCTTCTGTAATAATTTACCATGTGTCCTTCAGGTCCAAAGTCCATGATTTATTCTCCTTAGTTTTAACGTGAACTTGATACTATATATTTATCTTTGCAATCAAAGCTAAAGAATACGATAGGTTGCTACTGATCAGCTAATTCTGTGACGTCAAGAAGGTAACCTAAGCACAGCACCATATGGAATAACTTCAATCAGCTGACTGTGACGCACCGAATGTAAACAAAAGCACCGTGAACACCTCGATCAACAAACACCTGTGCAAATAAGACAGTAAAGACGCCACTTTATCGTGAACTCTGCAACGGAATGCAACGCTATTCAATGCCTACATAATGCAACTACACTAAATAATTTCAAGTCATCTAGATATTAAGTATAAAGAAATACTAAGTTATCAGAAAACCGTGAGTGTATAATAAAAATTGGGTATCCATTAATCCATGAAGCTGTAAGTTCGACTAAGTTGTCAGTGAAAAACAAACAAGACTCCTTAGTGACCAAGCTTCCCTCCCTGTCTAGCCCTATACCTATTCTCTAAGGACCATGTGCAAGAAAATATAATCAAGGGGGATATACGACGATGACTATGACTTTTACGATGGTTCCTTGTGGTGTCTGTATAATTATGGGGCCATGGTACACTCGCGATACGTAATTTCTGACCAAAAACGAACGGCAGGCACCACACACACACACACATACCCAGCATTCGAACTCGGCCTCTATAGGTGTACTGGGTGGGTGGGGAAGTGAGCAATACCAAGCGATTCGAAGCTTTCTACTCCTCACACTCCGGTCAGAAATTATGTATCACGAGTGTACAGTTGCCCACACATGAAGCTGGTATGGCTCGTTACTTGTGAGGTAGCTACAACTGGAAGGAAAGTGAGCAAAAGTTGTAGTTTGTTGACAGGCAGACAGTAAAATATTATTACTGTCTGCTGTAAATATTTCACAAGTAGCGAGGCGTACCAGCTTCATGTGTGGGCAACTGTACATACCAGTCATTGTCATCACCTAATTCCTGATATATATTTTTCTGCCATAGACCTGCGACTCATAATTACATACAAGCTGTGTTGTGGCGGAACTGGTGTTGTGTAAAAAGTCATTGTTATCGATCGGGGCCAATCAGAAGCAACCTATTTTTATCTTCTGTACATCCTTAGGCTTACCTTCTTCTGCACAAAATTATACAACAACAGATTGAATCCCTTTCCTGGTGTTAAAGGGGTGTGTCGTCACTCAGAAATTATATATTCAATTTTCTGAGCTTACTTAATTAATAGGCAGCTCTTAAAATTAAAATGGACACCTTGTTAATTAAAGTCTACCTGAACATAATATAAAGATAATACTCCAACTCATTGATTCAACACCACCGTCTCTGAACACTATAACTAAACTGAATATTGTACTGAACCGAACTGAACACTGTATAATATAGATTCTGTATATTATAAGGGGTTGGGGACACCTGACGATCATCTCTCTCCTTCTCAGCCTCATTTACAAACGCAATAGTTCTTCCTTTCCACCATACTCGTTTGTGTCTCAATAGATGGCGCCACACAGAACACATCCCTCCCCCCCCCCCTCTCCCCTAACACGTGTTCATTAAATTACACCCATTCGTTTAAGGGACCCTGTGATGTAGTCAGAAAATTGGAGTTAATTAAATGAGTCCTCCAAACATTGCCACGAAACACCACCTACATTTATTATATATGTAAGGAGAGTGTTTCGTGGCATAGTCAGGAGGAATCAGAAGCCTCCAATTCCCATACACGATCACAGGGTTCTTAATATCAACACGTTTAATCTCTGACGCCTCAAACACGCCATTTATTTATTTATTTATTTATTTATTACGTATATTTTCATGGTGAATGGAGAAGTAAACAAAACAAGAGCCCATGATCAAATTTTACAACGGGGTAATTCATAACAGGACACATGATCAGCCACTGTCATCTTTTAAATCACACACAACATTAATATTCTCGTATAGGTCTACTGCCACTCGAGTCGGTCAGTAAAATGTCCCTCCCTGCCTATATTGTTTAGATGGTTTTGAGTTTAAGGGGGGAGTTTTGTGTTGGTAAATCTGGAGCAACCGAATCCTCCAAACTATTCCAAGCAACAGGAGATCATTATTTTTGATCTTCTGGCCCTGTTTCCTAGCATACTTTGGAGTAATCAAGGCACTCCAATGTACCAAAAAAGAATTACCACCTTAACTGGTACAATATCACTCAAACACTCACACACCTAACATATAATAATAATAATAATAATTAAGTAAAGGCGTCACAATGTCAGTAAGGTGTTAACTAAAGCTACATCGATCCTTCACTTGTCATATCAATAAACTTACTACCTACTTCACAACTACTGTACTGTACAGCCACAATCAAATAACCACAGACACTTTCCTTCCATCGTGCAAATAAATCAGTATCATATAAAATTATAATCATACAACAACACCTTACGTCAACTAACTCAACCCCCTCAATTATTATTATTATGAGGTGCTTCAAAATCATACACGTGTTGTTGTTCTTTATTACCAAGATATTTATTTTATTATTACGATGGAAGGAAAGTGTGGGTGTTTATTTGATTGTGGCTGTACATACGAACACTATAGATCCCGATAAAACCGATGTTCGTCTCCTTTCTGAATATTAGTATTAGGGTTTCCAATCTCGAGGGATGAATTGAGTACAAGTGGCAACAGAAGGTTAGATTTATGTGAAGCACTGAATGAAAGACGACAAATGTTATATTATATAGTTATTACTGTTCATACAAATACCTGTAAATTATCTTGAGACATATTCACAGCAAGGAGAGGGGCATCGGTTTTATCAGCGACTATACACACATATAACAAACAACATTTAACAACAACAACAACAACGATATCAACAACAAGGCAGCAACACAAACAATACATTACAATAAGGCTACACGTGTTGTATTACTATATGGCACGTGTGTACAAAAAATGAATTAAGTGCTGCATTACACCCACGATTCCACACTGATGCTGTACAGTACTAAAATGTGACCTGACGCGTAATACAAGAGTAACTACATTAAACTACCATAACCTGGATTGGTGGTGGTGATGGTGGTGGTAATTGGCAAGTAGTCTTTAAAAATGTACCTAGATTGGTGGTGGTAGTGGTGTTGGTGGTGGTAATTTGCAA
>JAWQEG010009295.1:35000-36463 GCA_033782935.1 Petrolisthes cinctipes
GTGTGTGTGTGTGTTATACCACCCATACCAAATTCACCATAAAACTCTACAATACACCAGGCAACACATCACTACAATAACATCATCATCATCTCCACCACATTCCACACCACACCACCCAAACCCTTCCTCCTCCATCATATACCAACCTATCATCACTACTTCACCCCACATTACTTAACCCTATCTTTATCACACACCACAACAAATCCTACGTTCTTCACAAACCATCCTACACACACACCCCCATCACAGCCACCCTACACTACACAACCCTACCTTCATAACACACCACAACAAACCCTACCTTCATAACAAACCACCCTACTCAACCATGCACACAACACCATACATCTTACAAACTCCCCACCACCACACAACCCTACCTTCATGACACACCACTACAAACCCTACCTTCATAACAAACCACCCTACTCACCCATGCACACAACAGCACACATCTCACAACCCCCCTCCCCCCTACCACCACAGTCACACCCAATCTGCAACATCAGTCATTATGCTTGCAACCACACACTTTATCACTCACCCTCCCGTCACCAACACATGCAAAAACAGACAAGCCTCACTCGTTCTGGCTCACGTCAACCCTTAATTATTTCTACGATTCTGTTTTGTGACATAGTTTGGAGGAATTAAGAGCCTCCTTTTTATGGTACAACAACTATGGTGATGGTGATAGTGGAGTTGGTGGAGGAGAAGAAGATGGAGATTAAGGTGGAGTAGAAGAGTAGGTGATGGTGATAGCGGAAATGGTGGTGGAGGGGATATGGTGAAGTGGATGAAGATATGAAGGTGGTGGTAGTGGAAATTGTGATGGTGTTGGTTGTGGAGATGGTATGGTAGAGATGGAAAGGGTATAGAAGTGGAAGTGGGTGGAGGAAGTGAAATTTTATACCAATCAACTCGACACACCTCCACCTGGGTTTAGTCAGCCAGGTGAGAGGCCGACCACTTGACGTATCAGTGTGTGTGTGTGTGTGTGTGTGTGTGTGTGGAGAGAGAGAGAGAGAGAGAGAGAGAGAGAGAGAGAGAGAGAGAGAGAGAGAGAGAGAGAGAGAGAGAGAGAGAGAGAAGAGAGAGGAGAGAGAAGAGAGAGAGAGAGAGAGAGAGAGAGAGAGGGAGAGAGAGAGAGGAGAGAGAGAGAGAGAGAGAGAGAGAGAGAGAGAGAGAGAGTGTGTGGTGTGTGTGTGTGAAGTGGTTGGTTGATTCTGTTCACATTTTACTACCATTCCCCCACACATCAAAGACACGCCTCTCCCTTTCCGTTCTTACCCAGCACCTCCCCCTTCTTCCTTCCTCATCCGTCCCTCCACCCACTGCACCTTCTCCTAGTTGTTCAGACATTTATATCCTACACGAGAGGTAATGAGGCGACACAACACGAACAATTAAACTGATGCAAATGTTTCAGTGATCTTCCCAAACTTCTATTTATTTTA
>JAWQEG010009296.1:0-15000 GCA_033782935.1 Petrolisthes cinctipes
TGTTGTTCTTTATGACCAAGATAATTACTACGATGGAAGGAAAGTGTTGGTGGATATTTGATTGTGGCTGTAAAGTTACTTAATTAACTAGTATTATTTAAGATTATTTAAGGAGGGTAGTACAGTGTAAGGTTGTAAATCTGGAGTAAATAATTCCTTCAAACTATTCCCTGCAACAGGCCAAAGGAAAATATAAACAACATAGATTATTCTACAGTATTAAAGAGGTAATTCACTTTGGTTACATTGGAGTGCCTTGATTCCTCCAAAGTATGCCAGGAAACAACAGGACCAGATGAACAAACACAAATAATGGTGTTCTGTTGTTGCTTGGAATAGTTTGGAGGATTCAGTTGCTCCAGATTTACCAACACTGTACTTCCCCTATAAGGATACAATAAATTATTTACTTCAATATAAAGTTGTGTTGTAGTTTTATTATTATTATTATTGTCTTACATCTTGTGTGTTTTTTATATCATCTTGAAACCAACAGCTTGTATGAATGAATACTTGTGGTCAATTGTACAGACACAATCAAATATCCATCAACACTTTCCTTCCATGGTAATAAATATCTTGGTAATAAAGAACAACACGTGTATGATTTTGCAACACCTCGTAATAATAATGATAATAATTAAAGGGGGTTGAGTTAATGTAAGGTGGTGTTGTTGTATGATTATATTTTGAAATGATACTGATTATTATTATTATTATTATAAGGTATTGTAAAATATAATCATACAACAACACCTTACATCAACTCAACCCCCTCAATTATTATTATCATTATTATTATTACGAGGTGTTGCAAAATCATACACGTGTTGTTCTTTATTACCAAGATATTTACTACGATGGAAGGACAGTGTGGGTGGATAAATATTTGATTGTGGCTGTACATACATACATACATACATACACAGGTGAAAATGAAGCCAACTTTTGCTGTCTACTGTACACACCATACATAACACAGTCCAAATTAAGAGAATAGTATACTTTTAAAATATTGGAGTGCCTTAATTCCTCCAAAGTATGTCAGGAAACAGAACCAGATGAACAAAAATAATGGTATCCTGTTGTTGCCTGGAATAGTTTGAAGGAATAATTTGCTTCACATTTACCACCCAAAACAAAGTGCTATATATATATATATATATATCCCTTTAACAACACAAAGAAGAAGTATTTTTTTGTAAATAATAAATACAGATAACTTGCATTTTACACGAGTTTGTTGGTTTGTTAATGCGTGTTTTCAAATCCACATGAGGTCCAAAATTTCAAATGCCATGGTTTTTTTTTTTTTTCACAATAATATACACATACACCAAAAAATGTTATACATCAAATATTATACAAAATTTTAAGGAGCCTGTGATCGTGTATGAGAATTGGAGGCTTCTGATTCCTCCTGACTATGCCATTATTATACATTAATATAATATGTTATAATAATAATGATAATAAAGGATAATAATAATAGTAATAATAATAATAAAGGAAAGAGTGACATGTTAAGAGAATAATATTAATACATTGATATAATTATAATAATAATAATAATAATACACTTTTGATACATTAGAGTGCCTTAATTCTTACAAAGAGTGACACATTAATTAAAAGGATAATAATAATAATAATAATACACTTTTGATACATTAGAGTGCCTTAATTCTTACAAAGAGTGACACATTAATTAAAAGGATAATAATAATAATAATAATACACTTTTGATACATTAGAGTGCCTTAATTCTTACAAAGAGTGACACATTAATTAAAAGGATAATAATAATAATAATAATACACTTTTGATACATTAGAGTGCCTTAATTCTTACAAAGAGTGACACATTAATTAAAAGGATAATAATAATAATAATAATACACTTTTGATACATTAGAGTGCCTTAATTCTTACAAAGAGTGACACATTAATTAAAAGGATAATAATAATAATAATAATACACTTTTGATACATTAGAGTGCCTTAATTCTTACAAAGAGTGACACATTAATTAAAAGGATAATAATAATAATAATAATACACTTTTGATACATTAGAGTGCCTTAATTCTTACAAAGAGTGACACATTAATTAAAAGGATAATAATAATAATAATAATACACTTTTGATACATTAGAGTGCCTTAATTCTTACAAAGAGTGACACATTAATTAAAAGGATAATAATAATAATAATAATACACTTTTGATACATTAGAGTGCCTTAATTCTTACAAAGAGTGACACATTAATTAAAAGGATAATAATAATAATAATAATACACTTTTGATACATTAGAGTGCCTTAATTCTTACAAAGAGTGACACATTAATTAAAAGGATAATAATAATAATAATAATACACTTTTGATACATTAGAGTGCCTTAATTCTTACAAAGAGTGACACATTAATTAAAAGGATAATAATAATAATAATAATACACTTTTGATACATTAGAGTGCCTTAATTCTTACAAAGAGTGACACATTAATTAAAAGGATAATAATAATAATAATAATACACTTTTGATACATTAGAGTGCCTTAATTCTTACAAAGAGTGACACATTAATTAAAAGGATAATAATAATAATAATAATACACTTTTGATACATTAGAGTGCCTTAATTCTTACAAAGAGTGACACATTAATTAAAAGGATAATAATAATAATAATAATACACTTTTGATACATTAGAGTGCCTTAATTCTTACAAAGAGTGACACATTAATTAAAAGGATAATAATAATAATAATAATACACTTTTGATACATTAGAGTGCCTTAATTCTTACAAAGAGTGACACATTAATTAAAAGGATAATAATAATAATAATAATACACTTTTGATACATTAGAGTGCCTTAATTCTTACAAAGAGTGACACATTAATTAAAAGGATAATAATAATAATAATAATACACTTTTGATACATTAGAGTGCCTTAATTCTTACAAAGAGTGACACATTAATTAAAAGGATAATAATAATAATAATAATACACTTTTGATACATTAGAGTGCCTTAATTCTTACAAAGAGTGACACATTAATTAAAAGGATAATAATAATAATAATAATACACTTTTGATACATTAGAGTGCCTTAATTCTTACAAAGAGTGACACATTAATTAAAAGGATAATAATAATAATAATAATACACTTTTGATACATTAGAGTGCCTTAATTCTTACAAAGAGTGACACATTAATTAAAAGGATAATAATAATAATAATAATACACTTTTGATACATTAGAGTGCCTTAATTCTTACAAAGAGTGACACATTAATTAAAAGGATAATAATAATAATAATAATACACTTTTGATACATTAGAGTGCCTTAATTCTTACAAAGAGTGACACATTAATTAAAAGGATAATAATAATAATAATAATACACTTTTGATACATTAGAGTGCCTTAATTCTTACAAAGAGTGACACATTAATTAAAAGGATAATAATAATAATAATAATACACTTTTGATACATTAGAGTGCCTTAATTCTTACAAAGAGTGACACATTAATTAAAAGGATAATAATAATAATAATAATACACTTTTGATACATTAGAGTGCCTTAATTCTTACAAAGAGTGACACATTAATTAAAAGGATAATAATAATAATAATAATACACTTTTGATACATTAGAGTGCCTTAATTCTTACAAAGAGTGACACATTAATTAAAAGGATAATAATAATAATAATAATACACTTTTGATACATTAGAGTGCCTTAATTCTTACAAAGAGTGACACATTAATTAAAAGGATAATAATAATAATAATAATACACTTTTGATACATTAGAGTGCCTTAATTCTTACAAAGAGTGACACATTAATTAAAAGGATAATAATAATAATAATAATACACTTTTGATACATTAGAGTGCCTTAATTCTTACAAAGAGTGACACATTAATTAAAAGGATAATAATAATAATAATAATACACTTTTGATACATTAGAGTGCCTTAATTCTTACAAAGAGTGACACATTAATTAAAAGGATAATAATAATAATAATAATACACTTTTGATACATTAGAGTGCCTTAATTCTTACAAAGAGTGACACATTAATTAAAAGGATAATAATAATAATAATAATACACTTTTGATACATTAGAGTGCCTTAATTCTTACAAAGAGTGACACATTAATTAAAAGGATAATAATAATAATAATAATACACTTTTGATACATTAGAGTGCCTTAATTCTTACAAAGAGTGACACATTAATTAAAAGGATAATAATAATAATAATAATACACTTTTGATACATTAGAGTGCCTTAATTCTTACAAAGAGTGACACATTAATTAAAAGGATAATAATAATAATAATAATACACTTTTGATACATTAGAGTGCCTTAATTCTTACAAAGAGTGACACATTAATTAAAAGGATAATAATAATAATAATAATACACTTTTGATACATTAGAGTGCCTTAATTCTTACAAAGAGTGACACATTAATTAAAAGGATAATAATAATAATAATAATACACTTTTGATACATTAGAGTGCCTTAATTCTTACAAAGAGTGACACATTAATTAAAAGGATAATAATAATAATAATAATACACTTTTGATACATTAGAGTGCCTTAATTCTTACAAAGAGTGACACATTAATTAAAAGGATAATAATAATAATAATAATACACTTTTGATACATTAGAGTGCCTTAATTCTTACAAAGAGTGACACATTAATTAAAAGGATAATAATAATAATAATAATACACTTTTGATACATTAGAGTGCCTTAATTCTTACAAAGAGTGACACATTAATTAAAAGGATAATAATAATAATAATAATACACTTTTGATACATTAGAGTGCCTTAATTCTTACAAAGAGTGACACATTAATTAAAAGGATAATAATAATAATAATAATACACTTTTGATACATTAGAGTGCCTTAATTCTTACAAAGAGTGACACATTAATTAAAAGGATAATAATAATAATAATAATACACTTTTGATACATTAGAGTGCCTTAATTCTTACAAAGAGTGACACATTAATTAAAAGGATAATAATAATAATAATAATACACTTTTGATACATTAGAGTGCCTTAATTCTTACAAAGAGTGACACATTAATTAAAAGGATAATAATAATAATAATAATACACTTTTGATACATTAGAGTGCCTTAATTCTTACAAAGAGTGACACATTAATTAAAAGGATAATAATAATAATAATAATACACTTTTGATACATTAGAGTGCCTTAATTCTTACAAAGAGTGACACATTAATTAAAAGGATAATAATAATAATAATAATACACTTTTGATACATTAGAGTGCCTTAATTCTTACAAAGAGTGACACATTAATTAAAAGGATAATAATAATAATAATAATACACTTTTGATACATTAGAGTGCCTTAATTCTTACAAAGAGTGACACATTAATTAAAAGGATAATAATAATAATAATAATACACTTTTGATACATTAGAGTGCCTTAATTCTTACAAAGAGTGACACATTAATTAAAAGGATAATAATAATAATAATAATACACTTTTGATACATTAGAGTGCCTTAATTCTTACAAAGAGTGACACATTAATTAAAAGGATAATAATAATAATAATAATACACTTTTGATACATTAGAGTGCCTTAATTCTTACAAAGAGTGACACATTAATTAAAAGGATAATAATAATAATAATAATACACTTTTGATACATTAGAGTGCCTTAATTCTTACAAAGAGTGACACATTAATTAAAAGGATAATAATAATAATAATAATACACTTTTGATACATTAGAGTGCCTTAATTCTTACAAAGAGTGACACATTAATTAAAAGGATAATAATAATAATAATAATACACTTTTGATACATTAGAGTGCCTTAATTCTTACAAAGAGTGACACATTAATTAAAAGGATAATAATAATAATAATAATACACTTTTGATACATTAGAGTGCCTTAATTCTTACAAAGAGTGACACATTAATTAAAAGGATAATAATAATAATAATAATACACTTTTGATACATTAGAGTGCCTTAATTCTTACAAAGAGTGACACATTAATTAAAAGGATAATAATAATAATAATAATACACTTTTGATACATTAGAGTGCCTTAATTCTTACAAAGAGTGACACATTAATTAAAAGGATAATAATAATAATAATAATACACTTTTGATACATTAGAGTGCCTTAATTCTTACAAAGAGTGACACATTAATTAAAAGGATAATAATAATAATAATAATACACTTTAGTAGTTACATTAGCAGTGGTTCTCAATCTAATTTCAGTAATATAATAATTTCTGTGGCACCTCTTTTTCACCATCACCTCACATGAATTAATTAACTTTTGATATACAATTGTACCTGTTTAAATTACTTTAGTTAGTTATTTAAAATTATTATCCGTACTCAAACCAAAATTAACATATGGTACAGTACATTATTATTATTATTATTATTATTATTACAAGTGTGCAAAAGGAAATATCTACCTATATTTTAGTCTTAATCCTTGCAAAGACACACGCACACACACACATACACACACACACACACACATCTCACCTTTGAACTTCTCCAGCACCCTACCCTCCCTCTCTCTCTCTCTCTCTCTCTCTCACACACACACAAACAAACAAACACACACACAAACAAACAAACACACACCTCACCTTTGAACACACACACATACACAAACATAAACACACACACACATTACGAGCTTGACTCAATCCTGTAAAGATACAAATAGGTAAGAACACACATGCACACACACAAAAAAAAAAAAAAAAAAAAACCACACCCACACACCTCACCTTTGAACTCCTCCAACACCTACAGAAGACAGCCTGTTTGCCGAGGTCTTCAATGTCAACCGAGTCTGTCACCTTACTCTCATTCTTACGGACCGACAAGTTTACTGGCTTACCAAGCTGAAATGTCGGGTTAAAATTAGGACACGTTAGGGGTTATGTTAGGGGTTAAAATTAGGACACGTTAGGGGTTATGTTAGGGGTTAAAATTAGGACACGTTAGGGGTTATGTTAGGGGTTAAAATTAGGACACGTTAGGGGTTATGTTAGGGGTTAAAATTAGGACACGTTAGGGGTTATGTTAGGGGTTAAAATTAGGACACGTTAGGGGTTATGTTAGGGGTTAAAATTAGGTCACATTAAATGAAGTACGAAGATGAAATATCGGGTTAAAATTATGACAGGTTAGGTTAGGTCAGGTTAGGGGTTAAAATTAGGTTAGGTTAAGTTTAATGGTATACCAAGTTGAAATATCGGGTTAAAATTAGGTGAGGTTAGGTGTTAAAATTATGACAGGTTAAATGGTGTACCAATCTGAAATATGGGATTAAAATTTGATTAGGTTAGGTTAGGGGTTAAAATTAAGACACGTTAGGTTAGGTTAGGTGTTAAAATTATGACAGGTTAAATGGTGTACCAAGCTGAAATATCCGGTTAAAATTAGGACACGTTAAATGGTATATAAGCTGAAATATCCGGTTAAAATTAGGACACGTTAAATGGTATATAAGCTGAAATATCCGGTTAAAATTAGGACACGTTAAATGGTATATAAGCTGAAATATCCGGTTAAAATTAGGACACGTTAAATGGTATATAAGCTGAAATATCCGGTTAAAATTAGGACACGTTAAATGGTATATAAGCTGAAATATCCGGTTAAAATTAGGACACGTTAAATGGTATATAAGCTGAAATATCCGGTTAAAATTAGGACACGTTAAATAGTATATAAGCTGAAATATCCGGTTAAAATTAGGACACGTTAAATGGTATATAAGCTGAAATATCCGGTTAAAATTAGGACACGTTAAATGGTATATAAGCTGAAATATCCGGTTAAAATTAGGACACGTTAAATGGTATATAAGCTGAAATATCCGGTTAAAATTAGGACACGTTAAATGGTATATAAGCTGAAATATCCGGTTAAAATTAGGACACGTTAAATGGTATATAAGCTGAAATATCCGGTTAAAATTAGGACACGTTAAATGGTATATAAGCTGAAATATCCGGTTAAAATTAGGACACGTTAAATGGTATATAAGCTGAAATATCCGGTTAAAATTAGGACACGTTAAATGGTATATAAGCTGAAATATCCGGTTAAAATTAGGACACGTTAAATGGTATATAAGCTGAAATATCCGGTTAAAATTAGGACACGTTAAATGGTATATAAGCTGAAATATCCGGTTAAAATTAGGACACGTTAAATGGTATATAAGCTGAAATATCCGGTTAAAATTAGGACACGTTAAATGGTATATAAGCTGAAATATCCGGTTAAAATTAGGACACGTTAAATGGTATATAAGCTGAAATATCCGGTTAAAATTAGGACACGTTAAATAGTATATAAGCTGAAATATCCGGTTAAAATTAGGACACGTTAAATGGTATATAAGCTGAAATATCCGGTTAAAATTAGGTCACGTTAAATGGTATATAAGCTGAAATATCCGGTTAAAATTAGGACACGTTAAATGGTATATAAGCTGAAATATCGGGTTAAAATTAGGACACGTTAAATGGTATATAAGCTGAAATATCGGGTTAAAATTAGGTCACGTTAAATGGTATATAAGCTGAAATATCCGGTTAAAATTAGGTCACGTTAAATGGAATACCAATCTGAAATATGAGGTTATTAACATTTCCCTCATTTGAAAAGCATTGTATCTTGTTATATAATTATCCAGGTTTTGTTAAATCAATTAACAAGGCTGAGATAATGTCTTCAATTATTTCAATTATTATAATGAGTGGAAGGGCAAGCCATCATGGCCGCCAACCCACTTCAAGTGACTATTATTTCTACCCACCCCAAGCCTGTCCCCCTACTCCCGCACCCCCCAAACCTGTCCCCCCTACTCCCGCACCCCCCCAAGCCTGTCCCCTACTCCCGCACCCCCTAGTTCCCCCCCCCCAAATCAGGGAAATGTTAATAACTGTGTATAGAAAAATACTATACAAGTATATACGGGAGTTCCAAGATGGCCGCCAAATAAGTAGCCAAATTGGGCTCTAAAATGGCGGAGTTGGCAACACTGTTATATACAAATTCGTATCGGCTCTATTTAATTAATAATATAATTTACTGTCATATTTCATAGAAAAAACTATACATAATAATTAATATATTTTTAGCTTGCATAATTAATTATAATATTATAAAAATAACTAAGAAAATTTGTATTTATTTTTTGGTGCACAGAGCCGAAATGAACAAAAAGAACCGAATCATCCCAAAAATTTCCTAGATCCTGGGGTTTTCTTTAAGTAACTTTAACTTAATTACCAGGTATTTAATTAAAATACCTTGAATCTTGAAAATTTCCTTAAAAAAATTGAGCATTTTGTAATTACTGTGAAATATCGTGTATTTTCATTCCAAAACACAATAATTAACATCTTTTCTATATCTAACTATAATATAGATACAAATATAAGTTACAATAGAATTATTTGATTAATATGAAGGATTGGTTACTACTAGTGTGTGTTTGTGTGTGTGTAGAAGTGTGTATGTGTATGTGGAGAAGTGTGTATGTGTGTGTGGAGAAGTGTGTGTGTATGTGGAGAAGTGTGTGTGTGTGTGTGTGTGTAGAAGTGTGTATGTGTGTGTGGAGAAGTGTGTATGTGTGTGTGGAGAAGTGTGTGTGTATGTGGAGAAGTGTGTGTGTGTGTGTATGTGGAGATGTGTGTGTGTATGTGGAGAAGTGTGTGTGTATGTGGAGAAGTGTGTGTGTATGTGGAGAAGTGTGTGTGTATGTGTGTGTGGAGAAGTGTGTGTGTATGTGGAGAAGTGTGTGTGTATGTGTGTGTGGAGAAGTGTGTGTGTATGTGTGTGTGGAGAAGTGTGTGTGTATGTGTATGTGGAGAAGTGTGTGTGTATGTGGAGAAGTGTGTGTGTATGTGTGTGTGGAGAAGTGTGTGTGTATGTGGAGAAGTGTGTGTGTATGTGTGTGTGGAGAAGTGTGTGTGTATGTGGAGAAGTGTGTGTGTATGTGGAGAAGTGTGTGTGTATGTGTGTGTGGAGAAGTGTGTGTGTATGTGGAGAAGTGTGTGTGTATGTGTGTGTGGAGAAGTGTGTGTGTATGTGGAGAAGTGTGTGTGTATGTGTGTGTGGAGAAGTGTGTGTGTATGTGGAGAAGTGTGTGTGTATGTGGAGAAGTGTGTGTGTATGTGGAGAAGTGTGTGTGTGTGTGTGTGTGTGTGTGTGTGTGTGTGGAGAAGTGTGTGTGTATGTGTAAGTGTGTGTGGAGAAGTGTGTGTATGTGGAGAAGTGTGTGTGTGTATGTGGAGATGTGTGTGTGTGTGTGTGTGTGTGTGTGTGTGGAGAAGTGTGTGTATGTGTGTGTGTGTGTGGAGAAGTGTGTGTGTGTGTGTGTGCAGAAGTGTGTGTGTGTGTGCAGAAGTGTGTGTGTATGTGGATAAGTATGTATGCGTGTGTGTATATATGTGTGTGTGTATATGTGAAGTGTGTGTATATATGTGTGTGTATATAATATGTGAAGTGTGTGTATGCATGTGTGTGTGTGTGTGTGTATGCGTGTGTGTGTATATAATATGTGAAGTGTGTGTATGCGTGTGTGTGTGTATATGTGAAGTGTGTGTCTTCATATGTGTGTGTATATAATATGTGAAGTGTGTGTATATATGTGTGTGTCCCTTTCTGTGTTCTTCTGTGTCCCTTTCTGTTCTTCTGTGTTCTTCTCTGTTCTTCTTTCTTTATTTCTGTGTTCTTCTTCTGTGTTCTTCTGTACCACAACACACACACACAAACTCACACACTCTCTCCATCACACACACACACACACACACATTCCCCCTCTCGCTTCATCTACATCACACACACACACACACACACACTCTCCCTCCCTCTCCCTCACACACACACACACACACACACAAACTCACACACTCTCTCCATCACACACACACACACACAAACTCACACACTCTCTCCCTCACACACAAACTCACACACTCTCTCCATCACACACACACACTCTCCATGACACACACACACACACACACACACATTCCCCTTCTTTCTCACACACACACACGTAAGAGTTTGACAGCTTTCCTCTGTTCCTTAGATGATAAACTTTCCAATAAATAGGTTAACTACCATCTTTTAATTTAATACAAGCAGCTACACACTACTTAAGACAATAACACACACACACACAGGTTAACTATCATCTTTTAATTTAATACAAGCACCTACACACTACTTAAAACAATAACACACACACACACAGGTTAACTATCATCTTTTAATTTAATACAAGCACCTACACACTACTTAAAACAATAACACACACACACACATTAACTATCATCTTTTAATTTAATACAAGCAGCTACACACTACTTAAAACAATAACACACACACACACACATTAACTACCATCTTTTTAATTTAATACAAGCTGCTACACACTACTTAAAACAATAACACACACACACACACAGGTTAACTATCATCTTTTAATTTAATACAAGCTGCTACACACTACTTAAGACAATAACACACACACACACAGGTTAACTATCATCTTTTAATTTAATACAAGCAGCTACACACTACTTAAAACAATAACATCATATGTGAACGTGAAAACATTAGACAGTAAATTGTTTGAGATACCCATATGTGGATGACTATTATTAGCCGTTTATTATTACTCATTCCGTCTGTCAGTGTTAATTTTACTTCACATTAATGACAATCACGCCTCTCTCTCTCTCTCTCTCTCTCTCTCTCTCTCTCTCTCTGTGTGTGTGGTGATTCCCTTGTTGTATAACCGACATTACCACATCAGGCAATGATACTGAGGAGGAAGGAGATGGATATACAACAGCTCCTGTACTATTAATTCTCTCTCTCTCTCTCTCTCTGTGTGTGGTGATTCCCTTGTTGTATAACCGACATTACCACATCAGGCAATGATACTGAGGAGGAAGGAGATGGATATACAACAGCTCCTGTACTATTAATTCTCTCTCTCTCTCTCTCTCTCTGTGTGTGTGGTGATTCCCTTGTTGTATAACCGACATTACCACATCAGGCAATGATACTGAGGAGGAAGGAGATGGATATACAACAGCTCCTGTACTATTAATTCTCTCTCTCTCTCTCTCTCTCTCTCTCTCTCTCATAATAACAGTTCAAATTAAGTGCTTATTATAACTCGCTCTGATTGGCCCACCTCAAAAAATCAATACTTAAGATTATCGCTGATTGGCTGAAACCGAATGACATTATTTTAGTGTTAAGGGGGTGCGGGAGTAGGGGACAGGGTTGGGGGGGGGACTGGGGGGTGCGGGAATAGAGGGAAAGGCTTAGGGGGTGCGGGAATAGGGGGGACAGGCTTGGGGGGGTGCGGTAATAGGGGGGACAGGCTTGGGGTGGGGAGAAAGCCTGTAACCTATTTCCGCACCCCCCTAACCCCCCCCCCCTTAAGCCTGTCCCCCTATTCCCGCACCCCCTTAATATTAGCTCATTACGAGTCTAACACGTGTTATATGGTTTGTATAACCCAACCCAGCCCAGCCCAGCCCAGCCCAGCCCAGCCCAACCCAACCCAACCCAACACAACCCAGCCCAGCCCAGCCCAACCCAACCATCATAGTTTACACACTCGTCAATGGCTCCTTTCATTATAATTTGGATGACAAGTAGTAGTAGTGGTAGTAGTAGTAGTAGTAGTGGTAGTAGTGGTAGTAGTGGTAGTGGTAGTGGTAGTAGTAGTAGTAGTAGTGGTAGTAGTAGTAGTGGTAGTGGTAGTAGTGGTAGTGGTAGTAGTGGTAGTAGTGGTAGTGGTAGTGGTAGTAGTAGTAGTGGTAGTAGTAGTAGTGGTAGTGGTAGTAGTAGTAGTAGTAGTGGTAGTAGTAGTAGTGGTAGTGGTAGTAGTAGTAGTAGTAGTGGTAGTGGTAGTGGTAGTAGTGGTAGTAGGACATTACACACTCGTCAATGTCTCGTTTCATTATAATTTGGATGACAAGTAGTAGTAGTGGTAGTAGTAGTAGTGGTAGTGGTAGTAGTAGTAGTGGTAGTAGTGGTAGTGGTAGTGGTAGTAGTGGTAGTAGGACATTACACACTCGTCAATGCCTCGTTTCATTATAATTTGGATGACAAGTAGTAGTAGTGGTAGTAGTAGTAGTGGTAGTGGTAGTAGTAGTAGTGGTAGTAGTGGTAGTGGTAGTAGTGGTAGTAGTGGTAGTGGTAGTAGTGGTAGTAGTGGTAGTGGTAGTAGTGGTAGTGGTAGTAGTAGTAGTGGTAGTGGTAGTAGTAGTAGTGGTAGTAGTAGTAGTGGTAGTAGTAGTAGTAGTAGTGGTAGTAGTAGTAGTGGTAGTAGTAGTAGTGGTAGTGGTAGTAGTAGTAGTAGTAGTGGTAGTAGTAGTAGTGGTAGTGGTAGTAGTAGTAGTGGTAGTAGTGGTAGTGGTAGTGGTAGTAGTGGTAGTAGTAGGACATTACACACTCGTCAATGGCTCCTTTCATTATAATTTGGATGACAAGTAGTAGTAGTGGTAGTAGTAGTAGTAGTAGTGGTAGTAGTAGTAGTGGTAGTAGTGGTAGTGGTAGTGGTAGTAGTGGTAGTAGGACATTACACACTCGTCAATGTCTCGTTTCATTATAATTTGGATGACAAGTGGACCTCAAATTTTCGGAAATTTTAATTAGGTCCATCTTTTTCCTATTCTCCTTGGCTGAGAAAATGGGAAGGATTGGAGAAAGAATGGGAAGAGTTGGAAAAAGAATGGGAAGGGTTGAAAAGAGAATGGGAAGGGTTGAAAAGAGAATGGGAAGAGTTGGAAAAAGAATGGGAAGGGTTGAAAAGAGAATGGGAAGGGTTGAAAAGAGAATGGGAAGGGTTGAAAAGAGAATGGGAAGAGTTGGAAAAAGAATGGGAAGGGTTGAAGGAAGAATGGGAAGGGTTGAAAAGAGAATGGGAAGGGTTGAAGGAAGAATGGGAAGGGTTGAATAGAGAATGGGAAAGGTTGAAAAGAGAATGGGAAGAGTTGGAAAAAGAATGGGAAGGGTTGAAGGAAGAATGGGAAGGGTTGAAGGAAGAATGGGAAGGGTTGAATAGAGAATGGGAAGGGTTGAAGGAAGAATGGGAAGAGTTGGAAAAAGAATGGGAAGGGTTGAAAAGAGAATGGGAAGAGTTGGAAAAAGAATGGGAAGGGTTGAAGGAAGAATGGGAAGGATTGAAAAGAGAATGGGAAGGATTGAAAAGAGAATGGGAAGGGTTGAAAAGAGAATGGGAAGGGTTGAAAAGAGAATGGGAAGGGTTGAAAAGAGAATGGGAAGGGTTGAAGGAAGAATGGGAAGGGTTGAATAGAGAATGGGAAGGGTTGAATAGAGAATGGGAAGGGTTGAAAAGAGAATGGGAAGGGTTGAAAAGAGAATGGGAAGGGTTGAAAAGAGAATGGGAAGGGTTGAAAAGAGAATGGGAAGGGTTGAAGGAGAAAGGGAGGGAATGAGAAATTTAACAGCTGACTTAAATACTTTTATGAAATACCATAACTCAAACCAGGGGGTGTGGGAATAGGGGGACAGGCTTGGGGGGGGGGGAGGGTTAGGGGGGTGCGGGTGTAGGGGATAGTCTGAGTAGTTTAGTAAAAGTTGGAGTAAAGTCTAGCTGAAATGGAGTCTATAGTTGAAGAGGTAAGAGGTTGAACTTTGATGGAAAAGCAGAGTTTCTATAGATCGGATATAATGATCAGTGACTGGGTGACAGTGTGTAGTAAAGTTTAAGGTAAAAAAGACTTTAAGCTTTAATGTCAAAGTTGGAAAGGAGTGTAGGTAGAGGAAGAGTTGTTGGATATTCACCTTGCTGGTTTTTACTTCAGTCCTCATACTAACTTGATATTATAAATTATATATTTTT
>JAWQEG010009296.1:17500-30179 GCA_033782935.1 Petrolisthes cinctipes
TGTATCTATGTCTGTGTGTATGTGTGTGTGTGTATATGTATGTGTGTGTATCTGTGTGTGTATGTGTGTCTGTGTATATGTGTGTGTGTGTATATGTGTATGTGTGTGTATCTATCTGTGTGTATGTGTGTGTGTTTATATGTGTGTATCTATGTCTGTGTGTATGTGTGTGTGTGTATATGTATGTGTGTGTATCTGTGTGTATGTGTGTGTGTGTATATGTATGTCTGTGTATCTGTGTGTGTATGTGTGTATATAATGGGCCTGAACTGACGTCTGTTCAGGCCAGTTTTCTACCGGACAGGTCTGCCTCTTATAAGTTTATAAGGAGAAAAATAAAAAATATTTCACGTTTTGGTTTATAATTCATTTATTATTAATTATTTTGGATTAATAATGGCATCATTAAATTCCCCGTAATTTTCCCGTCATTTTGATATAATTACGTCACTAATTACGTCACTAATTACGTCATTAATTAACGAAATTAGCGAATATTTGTGGTTTTAATTTACAGCGTAATGATTGGAGCACCCAGAGTCCTCCAAGGGTATCTCAGGCAACAGGTATTAATAACGGAATAATTACACTTTGGAGCAACCAGTTTACTCCAAAATGACCTTAGGGACATCACGTGACCTTTATAACACACTGGAGTAACCTGGTTCCTCCAAAAAATACGATTAATTAAACAAATACAAGGGGAATAATTCTGTTGCCTGGAGTGACTTGGAGGAAATCATTTACTCCAAAGAAAATACGAATATTTTTTTATTAGAGAAAACGGAATATTTTTTTCAATTTTTAACGGGGACTTATTTATATAATTTATCTATTTATATTATTTTTATTTTACCCATTTATTTCATGGATATATATATTATTATTTTTATTATTATTTTTATTATTATTTTTAATATAATTATTTTTATTATTATTATTTTTATTATTATTTTTATTATTATTTTTAATATAATTATTTTTATTATTATTATTATTACAAATATTTTATTATTATTTTTATTAAGGATATTAAAACAAAATATTATTATCATATTATTTTTATTAATATTATTATCATTATCTTTCTCTCTGTCTTCATTATTATTATTATTATTATTATTATTTTGGACGGACTCAAAAATTCTCTCTCTATCTCTCTCTCTTTAATTCTCTCTTTTTCTCTCACACACCCACTCTCTCTCTTTTCTCTTTAATTCTCTCTCTCTATTTTTATCTCTCTCTTTAATATTAATAATAATAATAATATTTTTATTAGTATAACAATATATATATATATATATATATATATATATATAATTATTATTATTTAATTATAATTATTATTATTTATACATTAGTTAACAATAATTATTAATTAATAATTTTTTCATAATTATTATTTTTACAATAATATAATTTTTCCTAATTATTATTATTATTATTATTATTATTATTTTTATTTATTAAGTACAATTATTTTATTAACTAAAATTATTATAACAAAAAATTACATATATATATATAACAAATTTATTATTTATATTTATTAATTATAATTAATAATAATAATAATATTTTTAATTCATTGATTATTATTATTATTATTATTATTTAACAGTTATGTACATTTAATATATATATATGTATATTTATATGTATGTATGTATATATATTTCCATATGCATATGTATGTGTGTGTGTGTGTGTGAGTCAGGGTATTATTTTCACCCAATGTGCGTATGTATGTGTGTGGGTATTATTTTCACCCCGTGTGTGTATGTGTGTGTGTTTTAGGGTATTGTTTTTACCCCATGTGTCTGTATGTGTGTATGTTTCAGGGTACTATTTTCACCCCGCGTGTGTGTATGTGCGTATATGTGTGTGTCAGGGTATTATTTTCATCCCATGTGCGTATATGTGTATGTATATATTTTTATGTGCGTATGTATGTATGTTCTTCCATGTGCGTTTATGAGCATTTTAGGGTATTGTTTTCACCACGCCTGTGTGTGTGTGTGTGTGTGTTTCTAGGTATTATTTTCACCCCATGTGTGTATATGTGTGTGTCAGGGTATTGTTTTCACCCCATGTGCGTATATGTGTATGTATATATTTTTATGTGCGTATGTATGTATGTTCATCTATGTGCGTTTATGAGCATTTCAGGGTATTGTTTTCACCCCGCCTGTGTGTGTGTGTGTGTGTGTGTCTCAGCTCTGGTGGTGGTGGTCTACATGTGTCGGCAAGCCGTGGGTTTCCTCGTAGAAGTCCGGTTCATCCGAAGTATCCGAAGTCGGGGCGGAGGCCTCCTTTCCGTCAAGCTGTCGGTCGAGGTGAATTTTTTTTTTAGTAATTTGTAAATAACTTTTTGGGTTTTTTGGGTATTTTTCAGTGGTGGAATTTAGGTTGTGATATGGGGGATTTTTTGGTGTAAAGCGTTTTTTTATATATAGACAAATATATGGGAAAATTGGGAAAAATGTTAGAAATTTGGTAATAATTAGGATTTTTTTTTTTTTAGACATTTGCAAAAAACTTGGGTATGTTTTCGTTTTTTGGGGAATATTTTGGTGCTTTCCTAACCTCTTCCCTTCCTAATTCTCCCTGTACATCCTGTCGTCTACCACCTGCCTCCATCCCCATGCATGTCACCACCGCCTCCCCTCCCGTCCCCCCATTCATCAACCGATCAAAATGCCTCTTCCACACTTCTTTCACTTCCTCACTTCTACTCACAGTAACTCCATCCTCTCTCTTCATTCTCACGCTACCAGACTTTCCTTCTCCTCTTTCTCTTTTAACCTCCTTCCAGAATAATTTCTTGTTCTCTTTAAACTTTTCACTCAGCTTCATACCAAACTCCTCATCCACTCTCCTTTTACTCTCACTCACCATCATTTTCACTTGTCTCTTACACACATTATATTCTCTTTTCTATCTCTCTCTCACTTCTTCCGGCACATTCCTCTGTAGTGTTCTCCGATATGCCTTCCTCTTATCCTCTACAGCATCCTTCACTTCTTCAGATCACCATGCACTCCCTTTCTTTCCCCTCTTTTGTCCTTTGTACCCAACCACTTCTGCTGCTGTCTTACACACTAAAGTTTTGAATGTTTCATACACATCATGCACTCCCACTCCCTCCCCTATCCCCATCCTTGCATCCCCCAGCACCTCACCCACCCTCCTCTTATATTCCTCCCTATATTCTGCTTCTTCTAATTTCCCACTAGCCACCTCCCTCTTATTCCTCACCCCTTCATCCCTCCTACTATACTCCCACTTAACCCTAACCTTCATCCTTACCAACACCGCAAAATGGTCGGAGCATTGGATAATTTATCTCACCACTTTTGCATCGACCCTGTGATCTTGTATGAAACTTGGAGGCTTGCGATTCCTCCTGACATGCCACGAAACACGCTCCTTCAATATGGGTGATGTTTCGTGGCAAAATTTGAAGGACTCGCAAACCTCCAATTTTCTGACTACATCACAGGGTCCCTTAACCTTTCATCCACTGCCACAAAATAATCAATCAAGCTCTTCTGCTCTCCTCTCTCATCCCTTCTCTTTCGTGTATACCTGTGGATCATCTTGTGCTGAAAGAAGGTGTTTGCCAAGAACAATCCCCTCTCAGCACAGACATCCACCCTTCTCATTTACTCCTATTCCCCATTTACCCACAATACTTCCCACTTCCTCGCTTCCATACATATCTCCCATCATCACCACTCTCCTTCCATTATCAATCTTTCTCAGACACGCATTCAATTCCTCCCAAAACACACTCATCCTCTCTCCCTGTCCTACTCTTTTCATCCTCTGGTGCATATGCACACACCCACGCATATTTCACCATCCCAATCTTTCCCGTCATCCATACAATCCTCGACCCATGTCCATCCACACCAACCCATACTCCCCCTACCCTTAACCTTCAGTTCTTACCAACCCATCCTCCACCTACCCCAACCATCCCTCCTTACCAACCTATCCTCCTCCTACTTTGTATACTCACACCATCCCCCTGTGAGTTCCCTATCCTCCCTTCTTACCAACCCATCTTCCTCCTATCCCCCATATCCATTTACCTTGTCCTCCCTCTACCCCTGTACACTCTCTCTCTCTCAGTGAGTGTGTGACTGTCTGACTGACTCGAGTTACTGCTTACCCGTGCAATTTGTGAGTTCACAATTATTATTATTAACTTTAATTAATTATGTATCTTATTCGATGTATTGTCATAATTTTACTAAGAAATATTGAAGTAATAACACTTCCCTTATAATACAGTGAAACACATAGTATAAGCATAAATTATTTAGACATCTTTTAAACGCAGTACGAGAGTTTGGGCTGGTCCGACCTGGCGCCCGCGGGCATCGCTATCGTTCCCTGTTTCCTCTCTTTTTAATTATCTTTTTTCCACGATTTGTGATAACTAAATAGATTTACAAGTTTGTTTTTGCAATAAAAATGTACATTAATGTGTTTATGCTACATAGCAAACGTTCCCAACGGCTAATAAAATAATCACGTAGAGCACGAAGTAAATAATATTAATTAGCGAGCAGTGGCAACATCTTTGTTTCAGCTGACTGACTTGTCGACTGCCTGCATTTGTCACTCGCCGACACTCGGTTGTATTTCACACATTCTAGAGATGTCTATATGCAAGCTAAGATGATATCCATTTGTTCATTAGATAGAAGAGGAATTGTAGAAGTAATTCCTATTAATAACTCAATTTTAGGGTAGTTGGCGCTCGACTGGTTGTAACAGTTAGGGCTACATATACTGTATTAGTTGTAATAATATAATATTGTATATATATACAATAGTATACATTGTATATACTGTATTAGTTGTAATAATATAATATTGTATATATATACAATAGTATACATTGTATATACTGTATTAGTTGTAATAATATAATATTGTATATATATACAATAGTATACATTGTATATACTGTATTAGTTGTAATAATATAATATTGTATATATATACAATAGTATACATTGTATATACTGTATTAGTTGTAATAATATAATATTGTATATATATACAATAGTATACATTGTATATACTGTATTAGTTGTAATAATATAATATTGTATATATATACAATAGTATACATTGTATATACTGTATTAGTTGTAATAATATAATATTGTATATATATACAATAGTATACATTGTATATACTGTATTAGTTGTAATAATATAATATTGTATATATATACAATAGTATACATTGTATATACTGTATTAGTTGTAATAATATAATATTGTATATATATACAATAGTATACATTGTATATACTGTATTAGTTGTAATAATATAATATTGTATATATATACAATAGTATACATTGTATATACTGTATTAGTTGTAATAATATAATATTGTATATATATACAATAGTATACATTGTATATACTGTATTAGTTGTAATAATATAATATTGTATATATATACAATAGTATACATTGTATATACTGTATTAGTTGTAATAATATAATATTGTATATATATACAATAGTATACATTGTATATACTGTATTAGTTGTAATAATATAATATTGTATATATATACAATAGTATACATTGTATATACTGTATTAGTTGTAATAATATAATATTGTATATATATACAATAGTATACATTGTATATACTGTATTAGTTGTAATAATATAATATTGTATATATATACAATAGTATACATTGTATATACTGTATTAGTTGTAATAATATAATATTGTATATATATACAATAGTATACATTGTATATACTGTATTAGTTGTAATAATATAATATTGTATATATATACAATAGTATACATTGTATATACTGTATTAGTTGTAATAATATAATATTGTATATATATACAATAGTATACATTGTATATACTGTATTAGTTGTAATAATATAATATTGTATATATATACAATAGTATACATTGTATATACTGTATTAGTTGTAATAATATAATATTGTATATATATACAATAGTATACATTGTATATACTGTATTAGTTGTAATAATATAATATTGTATATATATACAATAGTATACATTGTATATACTGTATTAGTTGTAATAATATAATATTGTATATATATACAATAGTATACATTGTATATACTGTATTAGTTGTAATAATATAATATTGTATATATATACAATAGTATACATTGTATATACTGTATTAGTTGTAATAATATAATATTGTATATATATACAATAGTATACATTGTATATACTGTATTAGTTGTAATAATATAATATTGTATATATATACAATAGTATACATTGTATATACTGTATTAGTTGTAATAATATAATATTGTATATATATACAATAGTATACATTGTATATACTGTATTAGTTGTAATAATATAATATTGTATATATATACAATAGTATACATTGTATATACTGTATTAGTTGTAATAATATAATATTGTATATATATACAATAGTATACATTGTATATACTGTATTAGTTGTAATAATATAATATTGTATATATATACAATAGTATACATTGTATATACTGTATTAGTTGTAATAATATAATATTGTATATATATACAATAGTATACATTGTATATACTGTATTAGTTGTAATAATATAATATTGTATATATATACAATAGTATACATTGTATATACTGTATTAGTTGTAATAATATAATATTGTATATATATACAATAGTATACATTGTATATACTGTATTAGTTGTAATAATATAATATTGTATATATATACAATAGTATACATTGTATATACTGTATTAGTTGTAATAATATAATATTGTATATATATACAATAGTATACATTGTATATACTGTATTAGTTGTAATAATATAATATTGTATATATATACAATAGTATACATTGTATATACTGTATTAGTTGTAATAATATAATATTGTATATATATTGATATACATGTCATTTTAATAAGTATAAATAACTCAATATATTGTATATTTAAAACATACATATATCATACACTATACATATATAATACACTATATATATATGTATATAAATGTATAGATATATACTTTCTTATAATCTTTCATATTAATAATGTTAATTTTTATTTTTGTTCTATTTTGGTCAACAATAAAACTTAATCAATCAATCAATAATAATAATAATAATAATAATAATAATAACAATAATAATAATAATAATAACAATAATAATAATAATAATAATAATAATAATAATAATAATAATAATAATAACAATAATAATAATAACAACAATAATAATAATATATAAATAAATAAATAAAATAAATAAGTCTGTGTTAATATTATTCCGTTTTCTTATATTGCAAGATTTTTTTTCCTACCTTTCCTCCATATCTTCTCTCTCTTTCCTCCAATTGTCTCCATGTTTGTCTCTATCTCTTCTCCATAAAATTCTCCTTCTCTCCATCTCTCCAAATCTTCTCTCCATTCTCTGTATGGCGAGAGATGGATAAAGAAATAGAGATGGAGGAGGAGGAGGAGAAAAGCAAGCAAGAAAGAAATATATCAATAAAACTCATTGGACTTCAGAATATATTGTACTTTTAATCCATAATTACACATACATACATACACACATATATATATACATACATACACCAAAAACATACATATACATACATACATACATACACCAAAAACATACATATACATACATACATACATACACCAAAAACATACATATACATACATACATACATACACCAAAAACATACATATACATACATACATACACCAAAATCATACATATGAGAATATACTTCACCACTCACGTATATATTGTAGTGTACAGCCTGCTTGTACTATTAATTACTATACTCAGGAAATCTATACGTATATATTGTAGTGTACAGCCTGCTTGTACTATTAATTACTATACTCAGGAAATCTATACGTATATATTGTAGTGTACAGCCTGCTTGTACTATTAATTACTATACTCAGGAAATCTATACGTATATATTGTAGTGTACAGCCTGCTTGTACTATTAATTACTATACTCAGGAAATCTATACGTATATATTGTAGTGTACAGCCTGCTTGTACTATTAATTACTATACTCAGGAAATCTATACGTATATATTGTAGTGTACAGCCTGCTTGTACTATTAATTACTATACTCAGGAAATCTATACGTATATATTGTAGTGTACAGCCTGCTTGTACTATTAATTACTATACTCAGGAAATCTATACGTATATATTGTAGTGTACAGCCTGCTTGTACTATTAATTACTATACTCAGGAAATCTATACGTATATATTGTAGTGTACAGCCTGCTTGTACTATTAATTACTATACTCAGGAAATCTATACGTATATATTGTAGTGTACAGCCTGCTTGTACTATTAATTACTATACTCAGGAAATCTATACGTATATATTGTAGTGTACAGCCTGCTTGTACTATTAATTACTATACTCAGGAAATCTATACGTATATATTGTAGTGTACAGCCTGCTTGTACTATTAATTACTATACTCAGGAAATCTATACGTATATATTGTAGTGTACAGCCTGCTTGTACTATTAATTACTATACTCAGGAAATCTATACGTATATATTGTAGTGTACAGCCTGCTTGTACTATTAATTACTATACTCAGGAAATCTATACGTATATATTGTAGTGTACAGCCTGCTTGTACTATTAATTACTGTACTCAGGAAATCTATACGTATATATTGTAGTGTACAGCCTGCTTGTACTATTAATTACTATACTCAGGAAATCTATACGTATATATTGTAGTGTACAGCCTGCTTGTACTATTAATTACTATACTCAGGAAATCTATACGTATATATTGTAGTGTACAGCCTGCTTGTACTATTAATTACTATACTCAGGAAATCTATACGTATATATTGTAGTGTACAGCCTGCTTGTACTATTAATTACTATACTCAGGAAATCTATACGTATATATTGTAGTGTACAGCCTGCTTGTACTATTAATTACTATACTCAGGAAATCTATACGTATATATTGTAGTGTACAGCCTGCTTGTACTATTAATTACTATACTCAGGAAATCTATACGTATATATTGTAGTGTACAGCCTGCTTGTACTATTAATTACTATACTCAGGAAATCTATACGTATATATTGTAGTGTACAGCCTGCTTGTACTATTAATTACTATACTCAGGAAATCTATACGTATATATTGTAGTGTACAGCCTGCTTGTACTATTAATTACTATACTCAGGAAATCTATACGTATATATTGTAGTGTACAGCCTGCTTGTACTATTAATTACTATACTCAGGAATCTATACGTATATATTGTAGTGTACAGCCTGCTTGTACTATTAATTACTATACTCAGGAAATCTATACGTATATATTGTAGTGTACAGCCTGCTTGTACTATTAATTACTATACTCAGGAAATCTATACGTATATATTGTAGTGTACAGCCTGCTTGTACTATTAATTACTATACTCAGGAAATCTATACGTATATATTGTAGTGTACAGCCTGCTTGTACTATTAATTACTATACTCAGGAAATCTATACGTATATATTGTAGTGTACAGCCTGCTTGTACTATTAATTACTATACTCAGGAAATCTATACGTATATATTGTAGTGTACAGCCTGCTTGTACTATTAATTACTATACTCAGGAAATCTATACGTATATATTGTAGTGTACAGCCTGCTTGTACTATTAATTACTATACTCAGGAAATCTATACGTATATATTGTAGTGTACAGCCTGCTTGTACTATTAATTACTATACTCAGGAAATCTATACGTATATATTGTAGTGTACAGCCTGCTTGTACTATTAATTACTATACTCAGGAAATCTATACGTATATATTGTAGTGTACAGCCTGCTTGTACTATTAATTACTATACTCAGGAAATCTATACGTATATATTGTAGTGTACAGCCTGCTTGTACTATTAATTACTATACTCAGGAAATCTATACGTATATATTGTAGTGTACAGCCTGCTTGTACTATTAATTACTATACTCAGGAAATCTATACGTATATATTGTAGTGTACAGCCTGCTTGTACTATTAATTACTATACTCAGGAAATCTATACGTATATATTGTAGTGTACAGCCTGCTTGTACTATTAATTACTATACTCAGGAAATCTATACGTATATATTGTAGTGTACAGCCTGCTTGTACTATTAATTACTATACTCAGGAAATCTATACGTATATATTGTAGTGTACAGCCTGCTTGTACTATTAATTACTATACTCAGGAAATCTATACGTATATATTGTAGTGTACAGCCTGCTTGTACTATTAATTACTATACTCAGGAAATCTATACGTATATATTGTAGTGTACAGCCTGCTTGTACTATTAATTACTATACTCAGGAAATCTATACGTATATATTGTAGTGTACAGCCTGCTTGTACTATTAATTACTATACTCAGGAAATCTATACGTATATATTGTAGTGTACAGCCTGCTTGTACTATTAATTACTATACTCAGGAAATCTATACGTATATATTGTAGTGTACAGCCTGCTTGTACTATTAATTACTATACTCAGGAAATCTATACGTATATATTGTAGTGTACAGCCTGCTTGTACTATTAATTACTATACTCAGGAAATCTATACGTATATATTGTAGTGTACAGCCTGCTTGTACTATTAATTACTATACTCAGGAAATCTATACGTATATATTGTAGTGTACAGCCTGCTTGTACTATTAATTACTATACTCAGGAAATCTATACGTATATATTGTAGTGTACAGCCTGCTTGTACTATTAATTACTATACTCAGGAAATCTATACGTATATATTGTAGTGTACAGCCTGCTTGTACTATTAATTACTATACTCAGGAAATCTATACGTATATATTGTAGTGTACAGCCTGCTTGTACTATTAATTACTATACTCAGGAAATCTATACGTATATATTGTAGTGTACAGCCTGCTTGTACTATTAATTACTATACTCAGGAAATCTATACGTATATATTGTAGTGTACAGCCTGCTTGTACTATTAATTACTATACTCAGGAAATCTATACGTATATATTGTAGTGTACAGCCTGCTTGTACTATTAATTACTATACTCAGGAAATCTATACGTATATATTGTAGTGTACAGCCTGCTTGTACTATTAATTACTATACTCAGGAAATCTATACGTATATATTGTAGTGTACAGCCTGCTTGTACTATTAATTACTATACTCAGGAAATCTATACGTATATATTGTAGTGTACAGCCTGCTTGTACTATTAATTACTATACTCAGGAAATCTATACGTATATATTGTAGTGTACAGCCTGCTTGTACTATTAATTACTATACTCAGGAAATCTATACGTATATATTGTAGTGTACAGCCTGCTTGTACTATTAATTACTATACTCAGGAAATCTATACGTATATATTGTAGTGTACAGCCTGCTTGTACTATTAATTACTATACTCAGGAAATCTATACGTATATATTGTAGTGTACAGCCTGCTTGTACTATTAATTACTATACTCAGGAAATCTATACGTATATATTGTAGTGTACAGCCTGCTTGTACTATTAATTACTATACTCAGGAAATCTATACGTATATATTGTAGTGTACAGCCTGCTTGTACTATTAATTACTATACTCAGGAAATCTATACGTATATATTGTAGTGTACAGCCTGCTTGTACTATTAATTACTATACTCAGGAAATCTATACGTATATATTGTAGTGTACAGCCTGCTTGTACTATTAATTACTATACTCAGGAAATCTATACGTATATATTGTAGTGTACAGCCTGCTTGTACTATTAATTACTATACTCAGGAAATCTATACGTATATATTGTAGTGTACAGCCTGCTTGTACTATTAATTACTATACTCAGGAAATCTATACGTATATATTGTAGTGTACAGCCTGCTTGTACTATTAATTACTATACTCAGGAAATCTATACGTATATATTGTAGTGTACAGCCTGCTTGTACTATTAATTACTATACTCAGGAAATCTATACGTATATATTGTAGTGTACAGCCTGCTTGTACTATTAATTACTATACTCAGGAAATCTATACGTATATATTGTAGTGTACAGCCTGCTTGTACTATTAATTACTATACTCAGGAAATCTATACGTATATATTGTAGTGTACAGCCTGCTTGTACTATTAATTACTATACTCAGGAAATCTATACGTATATATTGTAGTGTACAGCCTGCTTGTACTATTAATTACTATACTCAGGAAATCTATACGTATATATTGTAGTGTACAGCCTGCTTGTACTATTAATTACTATACTCAGGAAATCTATACGTATATATTGTAGTGTACAGCCTGCTTGTACTATTAATTACTATACTCAGGAAATCTATACGTATATATTGTAGTGTACAGCCTGCTTGTACTATTAATTACTATACTCAGGAAATCTATACGTATATATTGTAGTGTACAGCCTGCTTGTACTATTAATTACTATACTCAGGAAATCTATACGTAATAATATTGTAGTGTACAGCCTGCTTGTACTATTAATTACTATACTCAGGAAATCTATACGTATATATTGTAGTGTACAGCT
>JAWQEG010009297.1:0-17500 GCA_033782935.1 Petrolisthes cinctipes
TCTCTCTCTCTCTTCTTTGTTATCATCTTCACAATACTTCCTTCCTTCTTTTCCTTCTGCATCTCTCTCTCTCTCTCTCTCTCTCTCTCTCTCTCTCTCTCTCTCTCTCTTCTTTGTCATAATCTTCACTATACTTCCTTCTCTCTCTCTCTCTCTCTCTCGAGACAACCACCTTGCCGTCGGTGAGAGAGCTTGTGTGATCTGTTTGAATTTTGCTAGCTATGCTGGGGGACATTTAGTCCAGTTGGGGTTACCGTGCCAGAAAGGTAGCGTTATTAGGATCCTGACTAAGAGTTGTCAAATCTTCATGTTAATATTAAGTTTCACAACTGCTCTTCAACTGTCCTAACAAAAAAAAAAAAAAAAAAAAAAAAAAAAAAAAAAAAAAAATCTTCATCACTTTCGATATAAGTTTTTATTGTTAAGGACCTCACCAGCTACCTTATGCCGTGTGAGAAGGGAGGCTTTGGAACCTCCTAAAACAACGCCTTTTAACGCTCACAGGTTTCGAAAGGGCTGAGATTGAAGGGATCTCAGGCGTGTGGGGTACGAGTAATGGAGATGCCTCAGGACCCCCGTAGGTATTCTCTTAGATTAATAAGCCTGACCAGCTCCCTGTGACCGTTCTTAGGTGCCTAAAGGCTCGACTGCTCTTTGGTGAGAGAGCTTTCGTGCCTCGCTGGCTGCCAGGCCAGTAAAAGATCTCGGATTAAGTCGTGGACATTTAGTTTTACTATTTGCTTTAAGTTTGGCCGCGGATGGAGGATTAGTAGGGATTAGTAGACGACGGTTACACTTCAAGCACCCCTGTCGAAAAATCAGAGTCCCATTTACTTAGGACCCTTGTGCTGCTCAGTTGGGAGCTGCGGCACGATTGGGGCCGTCCGGCCCAGGGGAGACCTTAGGGTCGGTGTGCTTGGCTCATAAGGTTTCTGTTGGCCGAACGACCGAAAACCTTCTAGAAGTAGGCGGATGAGACTTATGCGAGACCAAATCACATTACCCTTTCTTTTGTATTATTGGTCCTAAATTGAATTGAATTAGAGCGAGATGACTGGTCCATCAGCAAGAAAATTTACATGTACTACATGCAAGGTGTACCGCTGGTGTGAGGACTTCAGCGGGAGGAGTGCGAGCGACCTAGACTCCTCGAGTGTTTGCGACTTTTGCAAACTCGAGGAGAGGTTGATGAAGCACATCTCACTGCTCACGAAGGAGAACAACTCCCTAAAGGAGGAAGTTCTCCGAATGGACTCACAGAGGTGTGACTGCCATGTGAGAGACAAGGCAGTCCAAGGAGCTTCTTCACCGGAGAGCTCCACCACGGCGGTAAAGACCAAGAAGAAGAAGAACAAAAAGAAGAAGAACAAGAAGAACAACAACAACAAGAAGAACAACAACAATGAAGAAGGAAAAGAGACTGCAGAAGGAAAAGAGACTGCAGAAAAGTGTGATGGAAAAGAGAAGGAGAATATGGAGAAGGAGAAAAACCCAAGACAGTTGAGGAGGGATTAGAGGAAAGTGAGGAATCAAATAAGAAGGAAAAGAAAATGAAGAAGGTAAAGAAGACGAAGAAGAAGCAACCTGGAGGAAGTGACGAGCCCGGCAGGAATTCAAAACACTCTCGGGTTCCTCACAAGGCATCTCGTGCTCCTACCAAGGAGAGGCCTGTGGATATACACATTGTAGGTGATTCCCAGGCACGAGGGCTGCAACCCCTAATGGCAGATCGCCTTCACACTTCTGTGAAGGTGAATTGTTTGCCAGGTTATGGCAATGCTGACCTCCGAAAGGAAGCTGAGAGGATCCAAACATCCAGATCTGCTGTCATTGCACTCATGGTGAGTGGTAATGACATCTACCTGAGAAATGGTAGAGTAGGCATGACCGAAGGAGTCCTCTCGGATGTGCTCGGTGCAGTAGATGACTGTGGGTCAAAAACCCGCAGAAGGGTAGTTGTTGGCATGCTCCCAAGGAGAGGCCCTTTAGGGACTGCTCTGTCAAAGAACATTGCAGTAAATCAGCGCCTGGCTGATTTGTGTAACTGCCGAGGGGGTGTTCTTTGTGGACCCCTACACCTCACTCTTTGGTAGAGACGACCTCTACCAGAGGATGGTACACATCTCTCACTAAAGGGGAAAGAAGTGCTTTCCAAATTAATGGAAGACGCCGTCCGACGATGTCTCAGGAGCACTCGACCGAGCGTGGAGGAGAGCCCTCGTCGCTATGCTAGAGTGACCCCAGAGAAGACATTCGCTGAGATCCTGAAGAAGGATATCCCCAGCACTACCAAGACAATGTCCAAACCGGAAACGGAGGAGTATAGGGAGCCCTGCAGTTGGGGGTTCCCTGAAGGTTCTATTGTTCAACGCCAGGTCCATCCGAAACAAGTTTTTGGAACTGCGGGCCCTCGTTGCGACAGAGGAACCCGAGATGGTGGCCATAACGGAGTCATGGTTGAGAACCTCAGACAGAGATCTTGAAGGGGAATTCGTGATTCCAGGCTACCAACTCTTCCACAAAGATAGAGAGGACAGAGGGGGTGGTGGTGTGCTGTTGTATGTAAAGAACTCCATCAAATCGATGACCTGCAACATCACATCGAACCACGAGCTCCTTGGAGTTGACCTAGAAATAGGCACTGCAAAATACAGAACCCTGCTGCTTTATAGACCCCCTGGACAACTCAATGAGATGGACAGGGACCTATACCAGTTGCTGGGTGAACTAGTGGACGGCAGGGTGTGCATCCTTATGGGGGACTTCAACACACATGTTGACTGGGAAACCAGAGAGCCCTCTGCCGAGAACACACCACTCTTGGAGTTTGTAAATGATGAATTCCTCACTCAATGGGTAAGGGAGCCAACAAGAGGTGCTAACATACTCGACTTGGTCCTCACCTCAGAGGATGACATCATTCAAGACCTCTCTGTAAACGAAGAAATAGGTGGAAGCGACCACAAGCTTATAAGATTTTCAGTTAAAGTCCCTAATATGGAGTCCGTGACCCCGGTGCATAGAAAATTAGACATGGGGAGAGCGAACTTTGCAGGTCTTCGTGAAAGCGTTGCTGAAATGGAACTAGAAGAGGGAGAGAGTGCTGATGATCTGTGGAGGTCATTCTTGTTTTCCTTCATGGAACTTCAGTCGCGCTTTATTCCTCTGAAGGGAACAGGTCAGAAGTTCATTCAACCTAAGTGGTTTAATCGGGAAATCCGTAACCTACTAAGGGAGAGGAGAACTGCGTATCGTCGAGCGAAGGCATCTGGGGACTTTGACGGTCATAGAAGACTGAATCGAAACGTGAAGTCCAAAATAAGGGCGGCTAAGCGTGCTGAGGAGGTCCGTGTGGCTAGACTCTGCAAAGAGAACCCCAAGGAGTTTTTCAGTTATGTGAATGGCCGTAAACCAATCCGACGCAGGATCGGTCCCTTGGTGAATGAGGATGGAGCATTGATGCACTCTGATGCAGAAAATGCTAACCTCTTAAATGAGTATTTCTCTTCAGTGTTCTCTGAGGAGAGTGGTCCCATTCCCGAACCTTTGGACTCCTTCAGTGAGAAGTTGGAGTCAATGGTCTTCACCCAAGAAGAAATCGAGAGAAAAATAATCGAATTAAAAGCAAACAAGTCCCCCGGTCCGGATGGGTTCTTACCTAGAGTGTTGAAAGAAGTGCATGGTGAAGTATCACGGCACCTGTGCATGGTCTTCAACATGGTAATCCAGACTGGATGCGTTCCTAGAGACTGGCGTGAGGCAGAGGTGACTCCTATCTTCAAGAAGGGAGATGCTAGCCAACCGTCAAACTACAGACCCATCAGTTTAACCTCGATAGTCTGTAAACTCATGGAGAGCATCATGGTGGACAAAATAACAGCACACTTAGAATCAAATTTGCTACTGAGGGGTTCCCAGCATGGGTTCCGGCAGCACCGGTCATGCCTCACAAATCTGGTGGAATTCTTCCATTTTGTTTTCAGTGAGCATGATCGGGATAAAGCGGTCGATGTTGTCTACTTAGACTTTCAGAAAGCCTTTGATAAGGTACCCCACCGCCGCCTCCTTCGGAAAGTGCGTGCACTGGGCATAGACGGAAATGTGGCAAATTGGATAGAGAACTGGCTAAGTGACAGACGGCAGCGGGTGGTAGTGAATGGACAGGCTTCAGAGTGGGTGCCCGTTACTAGCGGTGTTCCCCAAGGTTCTGTTCTGGGACCACTACTGTTTATCCTATGTTAATGACGTGGATGGTGACATGGTTGCCAAGATTTCCAAATTCGCCGATGATACTAAGCTTGGTATGAATGTCGCGAAAGAAGGAAATACTACCCGCTTACAAGAAGATCTTAGGAAGATCGGGGAGTGGTCTGACACGTGGCAAATGCCATTTAACGTGAACAAATGCAAAGTTATGCATATAGGCCACAGAAACCCCCGAACAGAGTATAACCTTAAGGGCAATGCTCTCGTAAGCACTGAGACTGAGAAAGACTTGGGTGTAACTATCACCAGCGACCTCAAGTTCTCAAAGCAGTGTATTGAGGCTGAGAAGAAAGCCCAAAGGATGTTAGGGTACATAAAGCGACAGTTTGGATACCGGAACAAGGAGATAGTACTTTGTCTGTACAATTCCCTTGTCCGACCGCACCTGGAGTATGCAGTCCAGTTTTGGAGTCCTTCTTACCGGAAGGATATCGCGAGATTGGAACGAGTGCAAGCCAGGGCAACCAAACTTATACCCTCTCTTAGACACAAGAGCTATAAAGAGCGGTTGGTAGAACTCGATCTGTTCTCTTTGGAAACCCGGAGACTGCGTGGTCAGCTTATCGAAGTGTTTAAAATACTACGAGGCTTTGACAATGTAGACTACAGGGACATTTTCCAACTCAGTGAGGGCACAACCAGGAATCATGGCTACAAACTTGAACTGAAGCGATACAACCGTGATCTGTGTGGTAAGTTCTTTACATACAGCATCTGCGGTACTTGGAACGCGCTTCCTGCTGATGTAGTCAACAGCAACTCTGTGGATCAGTTCAAGTCCAGATTAGACAAAGCCTTAAACCACCGTCTAGGTGTTTAAGCCGTTGTGCGAGTGTTCCTTGATGGTTTCACATGACACATTCGAGGACGGTCGCCTACTTGCGCAACTAAACCCACAGGTACCCTCTTTGTATGGATCGTAAGGTCCCCTAGGGTACTTCTTTTCCTTGTAACTCCTTGTAACTCTCTCTCTCTCTCTCTCTCTCCACAGTAAAGAGTATAAATATTGTAAACTCCACTCCCTTACCCTGTATCACACACATACTCACTCACTCACTCTCCCACAATCCATTACACAAACCACACACGCACAGATTCACTTGCACGCTCTCTTTGATGCAAGCACACACACACACACACACACACACACACACACACACACACACACACACACACACACACACACACACACACACACACACACTCACACACACACAGAATGGGAGAGAAGGCTTAACATTAATTTTGCTGAAATCGCTTCGGTTTGGATATTTACTTACAAAGACACACAATTTAGAGAGAGAGAGAGAGAGAGAGAGAGAGAGAGAGAGAGAGAGAGAGAGAGAGAGAGAGAGAGAGAGAGAGAGAGAGAGAGAGAGAGAGAGAGAGAGAGAGAGAGAGAGAGAGAGAGAGATTTAATCCCTATTCTGTTATCATGCCATTTGAAGTTTCAAAATAGAGTTTAATCAATAATTATCCTGACAAATTTATATATTAAGTATTTCACACCACTGTCATTTGAGAGAGTTTGAAGATAATTAAGGGGGTAATTCACTTTTGTTACATTGGAGTGCCATGAATCCTCCAAAAATATCCCAGGAAACAGGACCAGATGAACAAAAATAATAATGGTGTTCTGTTGCTTGGAATAGTTTGGATGATTCGGTTCCTCCAGATTTACCAACACAAAACTTCCCCTTAATCTATCTGGTTACGTTATGCTAAAAAAATTTACACACCTCCACCCACCCACCAGAATATGAGGAAAGGAGAGAAGATATGAGGGAAGGAGAGAGGATATGAGGGAAGGAGAGAGGATATGAGGAAAGGAGAGACGATATAAGGAAAGGAGAGAGGATATGAGGAAAGGAGAGATGATATGAGGGAAGGAGAGAAGATATGAGGGAAGGAGAGAGGATATGAGGGAAGGAGAGAGAATATGAGGAAAGGAGAGAGGGTATGAAGAAGGAGAGAAGATATGAGGGAAGGAGAGACGATATGAGGAAAGGAGAGAAGATATGAGGGAAGGAGAGAGGATATGAGGAAAGGAGAGACGATATGAGGGAAGGAGAGAGGATATAAGGAAAGGAGAGAGGATATGAGGGAAGGAGAGGGAATATATGGAAAGGAGAGATGATATAAGGAAAGGAGAGAGGATATATGGAAAGGAGAGATGATATAAGGAAAGGAGAGAGGATATAAGGAAAGGAGAGAGGATATGAGGGAAGGAGAGAGGATATGAGGGAAGGAGAGTGGATATAAGGAAAGGAGAGAAGATATGAGTGAAGGAGAGATGATATGAGGGAAGGAGAGATGATATGAGGAAAGGAGAGAGGATATAAGGAAAGGAGTGAGGATATGAGAAAAGGAGAGAAGATATAAGGAAAGGAGAGTGGATATAAAGAAAGGAGAGAGGATATGAGTGAAGGTTGGAAGCAAGAGTGGAGGGATGGAGAGAAAAAAGGGCTGGTTTCTCTTCCTTCATTCATGGGGAACAAATGTAATAATAATAATAATAAATGTAATAATAATAATAATGAATGGGCATCATATCTACACACTAACACGTCGTGGTTGTCTTCTTCTCATATCAAACTTTTGTCCTTCCTTCATGCATTCTTCCCCTCCTTCTTTCTCTCTTATGATTCTTCCTTACTCCTCTCCTCTGTTCTTTCATACATACATTCTCTCTCTCTCCCTCTCTCTCTCTCTCTCTCTCTCTCTCCTCACTTGTTATGATTCTTCCTCCTTCTCCTCCTCCTCTCCTCTTCTTCCTCCTCCTCCTCCTCTGTTCTTCTATCCATCCACTCTTTCTCCCTCGTCTCCCTACCTTTGTGTAATCATTTCCTTCTCTTCCTATTCCATTCTTCTCCTTGCTTCTCTCAGTCTTAAATCCGTCTTTCCCTCCCCAATATTTTTCTCTCCATTTCCTCCTTTCCCCTCTTCCACGATTTTCGCTTTATCCCTTCTTTCCTTCCCTCCTCTCTCTCCCTTCATTCTCCCTCCTTCTTCCCTTCCCTCCTCTCCTTTCTCTCTCCCTCACCCTGAATGATGTAAATAGGTGAATCGTTAGACAGAAGAGACAAGGCAGGAGGGAAGGAGGGAAAAAAAAGAGGGGAGGGGAAGGGAGTGAGGAGGAATTGGCAGAGAGAGAGAGAGAGAGAGAGAGAGAGAGAGAGAGAGAGAGTTACAAGGAGTTACAAGGACAATTAGCACCTCAAAAGGTCTTACGACCCATACCAAGGAGGTACCGTAGGTGTAGTAGTAGTTGCTAACTAATAGTGAGAGAAAAGTATAGTAAAGAGAAGGCTCTCCCCACTCACCTCTCCCACCCGCATTGCGGGTATGGAAATGGAAATGTACCTAACCCGGAGGAAAAAATGCCGGACTATAATTTTATAGGAAATTTTTGTACAGGAAAGGAGAAAACAATCACTTTAACTCTAACAGGCTTGGCAGAACTTTGTCTAACTGTTTCTTGAACTGCTCTATCGAGGAACTATCAACTACCTCTGCTGGTAGCTGATTCCAGACATTGCAGATTTTATATGTGAAGAAATTACCTAACGTATTATGGCGGAAGTGTTTCAAGTCTAGTTTCCATCCATGGTTTCTAGTTGCATTAGTGTTTAAGCTAAACAGGTACTGATAATCAATGTTTTCATATCCACGAAGGATTTTGAAAACTTCAATTAGTTGACCTCTCAAGCGTCTCATCTCTAATGAGAAGAGACCTAGTGCCTGCAGCCTTCTCTGGTAGTCCATGTGCTTAATTGATGGGATCAGCTTGGTGGCCCTAGCCTGGACTCTTTCAAGCCTCGCAATGTCTTTCTTGAGAGTCGGCGACCAGAACTGCACAGCATATTCCAGATGTGGCCGAACCAAAGAATTGTACAGAGTGAGGACTATCTCTTTGTTTCTAAATCTAAATTGCCTCTTTATGTAACCAAGAAGCCTCTGGCCTTTCTTCTCTACTTCGAGGTACTGCTTGGAGAATTTGAGGTCACTGCTGATCAGTACACCTAAGTCTTTCTCCAAGTCAGTACTACTAATTTCACTTCCCAACAAAGAGTAACTGGCTCTCTGATTGGCTGGACCTATGTGCATCACTTTACACTTGTCCAAATTGAATGGCATCTGCCATCGTTCAGACCACTCTCCTACTTTCTCTAGGTCTTTATGTAGTTGTTCTACCTTTTCAAATGATGAAGCATTACACCCTAACTTGGTGTCATCAGCAAATTTTGCAATTCGACTGACAATGCCCACATCTATATCATTAATGTAGATTATAAATAGTAGTGGACCTAGAACTGAACCTTGAAGAACCCCACTTGTGACTGATGCCCAACTTGAGGCTTCCCCATTGATTACTACTCTTTGGCGCCGGTCAGTCACCCAATTCTCAATCCATTTAGCAAGCATGCCCCTTATTCCCAGTGCACGGGTTTTTGCCATCAACCTCTGATGAGGTACTTAATCAAAGGCTTTCTGAAAGTCCAGATAAAGGATGTCTATTGCCCGGCACTGGTCATACTCGGAAAGCATACCGTGGAAAAATTCAATCAAGTTGGTCAAACATGAACGCCGACGCCTAAAACCATGCTGTGAATCATACAATAAATTATATGATTCAAGATGATCTACTATTCTATCTGCAACTATACCCTCCAATACCTTTCCTACTACAGATGTAAGGCTGATTGGTCGGTAGTTTCCAGGAAGATGGCGATCTCCCTTTTTAAATATGGGAGTCACATTTGCTTCCTTCCATTCAGATGGGACCTCTCCTGTTTCAAGCAATATATTGAAGATAGCAGCCATGTAAGGGGTTACCTGGTCACATACCTCTCGCAAGACCCTAGGAAGAAATTCATCAGGACCGGGAGATTTATTGACACTTAATTTACCTATTCTGTCTCTAACTTCTGCTTCACTGCATTGGACTCTTTCTATGGTAACACCCTCATGAGTAGTGCCTGGCTCAGGGATGTTACCCCCATCTTCTCGGGTGAACACTGATGAGAAATGGGAATTTAGAATGTCTGCCATCTCTTCATCAGAGTGTTGCAAGACACCGTTCCCATCATGCAATGGGCCTATCTTGTTTCTAATTGGTTTTCTGCTGTTTACATAACCAAAAAACTCCTTGGGATTCTCCTTACACAAGGCTGCAATCCGGAGTTCCTCGTTACGCTTGGCTCTGTCTACAAGTGATTTCACCTTCCTACGTAGGTGGTAATATTCACTTTGTATCTCTAAATTACCAGTTCTTTTGAACTGGCGGTAGGCTGCCTTTCTTTTCCTAATTGTAGCTGCTATTTCTCGTGTGAACCATTTGGGTTGGGACATTGGGGATCCAACTGGCTTAGAGGGCACAAACATTGATTGTTGTGCCATAAAGCAGTCTCGAAATAAGCACCAGGACTCATTCACCCCTTGGCCCATTTCCAAATGCATTGCACTAACTCCCTTTCTCAGATTACAGAAATCTGCTCTACTGAGGTCGGGTTTGCTCTGTTTCTGAATTTTAACTTTAGACTTGGGTACTTGCAGTGAGAACCTAATTATATTATGGTCACTTCCTCCCAATGGCTCATCTACAGTCAAGCTAGAGACAAGGTCATCTTCCGAGGTAAACACAAGATCTAATATATTGGTTCCCCTTGTGGTCTCAGTCACCCACTGAGTCAAGAAAGCTTCATCAGTAAAGTCAATGAGCCTTCTTGATTCTGCATCTCCCGTTTTATCTACCCAGTTAACATGGCAGTTGAAGTCACCTAATATAATGGTAATCTTCTCCTCTATTAGATCACTAAGTTCATTATATAACTTAGAATCATCATCAATGGGTTGGTGCGGTGGACGGTAGACAACAATGAATCTATACACTCCACTTCCCACTGTCATGTCAACACCTAACACTTCTTGTTCTGACCCGACTTTGCAGATCACTGGATCTAGGGAGTCTCGGATATACAGGGCTACTCCTCCTCCCTCCCGATCGGGTCAGTCTCTATGAAATAATCTAAAGGTAGGGATATGGAATTCCCCTATATAGTCCCTTCCACTTGCATGGATCCAGGACTCTGTTATAGCTATTATATCTACTTTTTCAGTTGCTATCAGAACTCTGAGCTCATTAAATTTGTTTCTAACTGACCTAGCATTTATCAGTACTACACTGAGGGAGTCTGTCTGAACTGACTGACTCCCTAGCCTGACACGTTTCCCGAAGGCTCATTGCTGACCAGGCTAAGGTTGGCAGCATCAGCTACCGTAGATGGTGGTGCAACCACTTCAGGTACCGGGGTACCCTCTGTGGAAGAACCTCCCTCGTTCTGACAGGATGCTCCCACCCTTTTCTCCAAGGGTGGTGTCACCTCTATGGGTGTCACTTCAGGAGCATCACTGTCGTTGGGTTGACGACCCTCTCTGACCACATGGGTAGATCTAACTACACGGTAGAGGACCTGGTTCACCATGTCCCCGAAGACTTCCTTCCCTCGCTTGTTAATTAAGGTGCACCCCATCCGGCAAGTAAAGGTCTGCTCGCCCATAAAACACATTGTATGGGTCCACAAACCGAACACCAAGAGGGGTGCACATGTCCTCAAGCCTCTCATTTACCCCAATGGCTTTAGAGAGAGCATGGGGACTGGCACCAAATCTGGGGAGAATTCCTATTACTGCTGTCCTATTAAATCTCTTGAGTTCATCCACCATGTACATGGCATCGAGGATGATCTCTTCAGTGTTGCCGGTCTCTCCATTCCTAAGGAACAGATCGTTACCCGACACCTGTGCAACTACCATTGTGCTTTCACTGACTGGTAGTTTTTCTACTTCTTTCATGATGTCTTTAGTTTTTCTTCCTGAAAGGCACTTGACAGATCTTTTGGTGCCATTTACTGCACCAAAGTGCCTATCCTGACCCTTGACTAGAGAGTCACCAACCAATATGGCCTCCCTGTCTTCAGAGCAGAGAAGTGCATATCGGTTGGAAGTTGTGATGGGTTCTGGGTTTGGAGGTTTATGACTACATTTAGCAGCCTTCCGCCGAGTCACCCGAGTAAACCCGTCAGAGTTCCCATTTGGAGAACTCTGTGACCCTCTAGGGTCACTTGTGCTTGGAGCAGTAGGCCTAGCTCCTTTCTTTGTCTTTCTTTGTTTTCTTTTCTTTTTCTTTCCTTTATTTTCTTTACTTTCTCTGGCCACTATTTTATTAGTAGACTCCTTTGAGGTTGATGGTTCCTCGGTGCAGCTATGCTGACCAACATGACCCGCCCTCAGGGTTTCTACCATATCTTGCAAGATCTTAATTTGATTTTTCAAGTCATTCATCTCCTGCGAGTGCTCTTTTCGGAGCTTGCAGAAGTCACAAGGTGTAGGGTGGTCCGTTAGGTCTTTGTGGCTTGCACCACTAAAGTCCTCAGTCCACCTGTAGACCTCGCACTCCGGACATACAAACTTTCTACAAGAAGGTCCGTTCTTTGACTTGGGTTTCTGATTCATTGTTGTTGCTTTGAATATTCTTTCTAACAAGTTCTAACGTGTCAAAAACAAGAAAAGCTATCAAATACTTAGGGTCGTCACCATAAATTGCATAAAAAAGAGGATGCATGGAAACAGATACTGCTGTGCTAGATGCCTCTAACACTAGGAGGGAGTTCCTGCAGAGTCAGAAATTGCCAGAATATGACCATCCGCTTGCCCTGGGCCTCGGTCATGAGTGAGGCCTTCCCAACCCGGCGCACAGTGGCATTTTGTCCTTAAACATTTTGTCCCCCAGGAGGGGACCGGCATAGCCACCCAGGGCAAGGCTGGCAAAGAAAGAAAGAAAAGGACCAGCAACTCGGCCTCACCATCCGAAACACCCAACTAGAACCCCTGTGACCCTTTTGGGGCCTGGCCGGTGGCACTTGTCACCAAGTGTGCTCCACCAACTCTAGGAGCAATCAGGTGCCCTTCCAGCAAGACTAAGGTACTGAAATATCCCATGTTGTAGAGTGGAGGGAAATCCACAACACCTGCCTCATGAGTACCATAAGAGTGAACTCCAATGTCACCCAACTGACAGGCTGTTGTAGAGGAAGAGATGAGGACCAGTGGTTGAGAAGAGAAGGGATGAGAAGTTCGTTGATAGAAGAGGAACAGGGAATCTCACCAACCACTGACCTCCAAGAGGTTTTTGGGTACTTCTTTGCCCACTCCAAGGAGTGAGAGCCCTCTCAGAACGACAACCCGAGTACCCGTTGAGAGAGAGAGAGAGAGAGAGAGAGAGAGAGAGAGAGAGAGAGAGAGAGAGAGAGAGAGAGAGAGAAACTCCCAAGCACACCCGCACGTGCAATCCCACTCAATCACACAAAACACACAAGCACGCAAACGCACAGCCACTCATTAACGCATGCAACTTTAACGTGTGCATGGGGGAAGGCAGTAAAAAAAACGAGGCGAAGTTGTGCGGCATCACTTTCTGGCACACTAAGGTATTGACGGCGAAACACTCTGCAGTAGCAATTTGCAACACTTACTGAGAGAGAGAAAGAGAGAGAGAGAGAGAGAGAGAGAGAGTTCCCCAGCCTGATAGCTAACATGTCATTGGAGGAGGACAGCCATAGAGCTATTGCCCGACCTGCAGGACTATCTGGATATACACCACAAACTTACTGTTCTGTTTGTGGTAAGACTACAGTAAAGTTACCCTCGCATCCCTGTGTCAGTTAACACTGTGGTGTCAACTCTATCCACACCACCTGCCTCGGTACAAAAACTGAGTTTGACTGCAGTAAAGTTGGTTCCCTCCGTAAAGCCCTGGGCATCACAGCCCCAGTCTCTTACGTGGAGGAAACCACCTCTGCCCCCACTCACTCAAGTGACACTGACTCTTCACCAGAGGACGACTTAGCGCACTTGCTTGAGTTGCAGCCATCTGAGCTCGTGAAGGTAATTCATGAGCTTTGAGTTGAGCTCAGCAGGAAGAACAAACTCATTCGCTTTTACAGCAGCGTGTCCTCAAATATCAGTGGTGCGAGGGATGCTGTTGTAAGCGTCCTAGTAGCTAGGCTAGACTTTATTGACAACATCGCTGCTAATCATTCCAGCTTGGGGTCGCTCAACACTAGGACTCTTGCCTCATCCGCCCGCGCCAACTGGATTGATAAAGAGTGGGTCAACCACGTCACCACCAATCAAGACACCCAAGACTGGTGGACGTCTGATAACCCTCGTCCCCTTAGGAGTACCACCACTGCCTTCCCACCTGGCCCCAGACTGGCCTGCCCTCCGGACCAGCCTGTCGCCAGTGTACCTGGTCTTGACGCATCCACTCAGCTAATCTGCCAAGTTCTGAAACCGTACAATTCTACCACCACTGTAAACGTAAAGGACACACAGAGTCTACCTGCCTAAGGAAAACAAGGTGTGATTACTGTCATCGCCAAGGACACTCCATCCAAGATTGTCACACTCGTCTGGCAGAGGAGAGACAACAACAGTTCCTCCACAGGATCTCCACTGAACAAGCACAGAATAACGCAATTCTTGTGCAGTCCCTCAGTCGCCTTCTAGCTCCTGCCTCTCTCCACCCTGCGGTTCCTGCACCGCCCCCACAAGGCAACTGGACTGCACAACACGTACTGCCAGTACAACAACAGCCACTCCAGACCTATCCTGGCCCAACACAGCCTCCCTACAACCATCCCGGTGTGTGGAGTCATGCAAGCCAGTAATCGTGACCACCTCCCCATCCTCTCTGCCAATGTCAGGGGTCTTCAGACAAACATCGGCGACCTCATCCACTCTCATGTGATCCCACACTCACCTGATTTGGTGGCTACGGAGGAAACCTTCCTGTCTGTTCGGCCAGACAGCTTGAGGAACTTCAACAACAACAACAACAACAACTATGGTCTCATTCAGGGATACACGAGGTGGCACCGACGAGACAGGACGCGAGAAACCTTTGGAGGTGTCGCGGTCTGTTTCCGTAAGAACCTGTCAGTCCAGCCTTTAGATGTAACATTCCCTGACCACCTTGAGATGATGTATTTCAAAATTTGGACTAAACGTCATGGCTCTACACTTCTCTGTGTCTGTTACTACCCTCAGTGGCAGGGCAGTGAGCCCATACAGTTCCTGTGCACCCACCTGGACAGGTTACTGCAGCAGTTCTCCTGCAATTACACCATCATTGTAGGTGACATTAATCAACACCTCGTTGCAAGATCTTTTGAGGAGCTACTAACAGTGTACAGCCTCACTAACCACGTCAAGTTTCCAACACATATCTCAGGTTCTTCCTTGGATCCTGTCATCAGTGATCTACCAGAGGGCGTTGTCACCTGCCACCCTCTCGGTACTGTGGGGTTCTCTGACCACCTGGCGGTCCTCACCACAGTACATGTTGCTGCTCTACGAGATGCCCCCATGAAGCGCACCAAGTGGCTATGGGGCAAGGCCGACTGGGATGGCTTCCAAGAAGCGCTACGCACCACACCCTGGCACAACATCCTGGTAGGTGATGTAGATGCCCAAGTGAATGGCCTCACAAACACCATCCTCTCTCTACAGGAGCAGTACGTCCCCAACCACACATTCACGTTCAAGCTACTCGACCGGCCTTGGTTTGGGTATGACTGCAGAATAGCAGCTGACAATAAAGGTAAGGCCTGGAAACGCTACAAGCGACACCCAATGCAGCTAAATAAACAGCGACATAAGGAGGCATGTGACAATATGAGTCGGGTGCAGCAAGTTTCTCAGCAACGATGGCAGGAGGAGCTGAGAAACAAACTCTCAGGGCGAGCTGTAGGTAGTAAGGCCTGGTGGGCAGCCCTCAAGGACCATCAAAGTTTCTCACCGGAAGACCATATTCCTCCATTACACAAGTCCGATGACTCGATTGCCACCATGAGCTGTGAGAAGGCCGAGGTGCTGGCTTCTCACTTCTCCCACAAGATGTCTGTTCCTGACCCTGGACGTCTCCCTCCTGTCGTGCCACGTCTTACCAACGCAATAATTAAAGAAGTTATTTTAGGCACAGATGAGGTGAAGAAACAGTCACAATTAACTGACAGTAAGAAGGCCTTAGGACCAGATGGTGTATCATTACATATATTGAAAAATTGTGCCGCCCAGTTGGCTGCCCCTGTCACCGCCTTCTTCCAGTGCTGCTTAAGCACTGGTAAGTGGCCCTCCCTCTGGAAAGTGGCAAAAGTGGCAGCCATACATAAAAAGGCAACGAAGACGGAGCCAAAAAACTACAGACCTGTCTCCCTCTTGCCTGTCCTTGGTAAGACTCTGGAGTCTGTCATTGCCAGAAGAATCACCACCTTCTTCGACAAACATAGACTCCTGAGTAATAAACAATTTTGCTTCCGCTCCAACAGGTCTACTAATGACATCCTGCTCCACATGTCCACCTCATGGCACCAATCTCTGGACAGAGGATGGGACAGCTTTGTCATCGCTCTGGACATCGCTGGTGCGTTTGATAGAGTGTGGCACTCTGGTCTCACTACCAAACTCCGCAGTATGGGCGTGTGTGGAGGCCTCCTCCACCTTCTACATGACTACCTGCGGGACAGATCCCTCTGTGTGATTGTGGATGGACAGTCATCAAAGGACCACCCAATTGGTGCCGGTGTTCCACAAGGCAGTGTGCTTGGTCCACTGCTTTGGAATGTGTTCTTCAACGATCTGCTGCAGCTCATCCCTGAAGCCCACGCCTATGCTGATGACTGCACACTCACATTCCCTTGCGACAGTACTGACCACCGCTCTACTGTCTCCCTCATCAACCAAGCACTGGAGACTATCACCTCATGGGGACGACTGTGGTAAGTGGACCTGGCCCAAGACAAAACCCAGGTTATGCTGGTCACCAGGCGACGCAGTCCCCCCACCATCCACATCCCTCCCATTCTTCTGGATGGATTGGTGCTGCCTCTGCAAGCTACAGTCACCATTCTTGGCGTGGAGATAGATAGCACTATATCCTTCACCAGCCACGTCAAGAATACAGCTTCCAAAGCAGCGGGCAGGTTGAGCTGTGTCAGACGTGTCTCGCACCTCCTAGACGCCCGGGGAGTCACAAACCTCTACGCGGCCCAAGTCCGCTCTGTCATGGAGTATGCTCCTCTGACTTGGTCGTCCTGCCCCCCCTCATACCTCGGTCTCCTTGACAAGGTCCAAAACCGTGCCCAGCGGCTCATCACCGATAAGGCTTTACCAGACGAGCAGGTCCCTTCACTACAGCCTCTACAACACAGGCGGGATATGGCGGGTCTGTGTGCTACGTACAAGATCCACAGGGAGGGCGCCCCACACCTTTCTGCTCTCCGGCAACCTTGGGCGACGCCTCACCCCCACTCCACGAGGGACGCTTCCACCAGGGTCCATCAGCTTAGTGTTCCTTTCGCCAGGACAGAGACATTCCTTCGTTCCTTTGTGCCACGTTACACTAGGCTGTGGAACAACCTTGTTAAGGAAACTGATATTCATGAAGCTCCAACTCTGCATAGTTTTAAAAGTGATGTAAATAAGTGGCTAAAATTATAAATGTATGTCCGGTGTATAGTTGTGTGCATCATATTTGTGCATATCGTATGAGTCATGGGTCATACTTCTAATTTATTATTACAAGTTACCATTTTGTATATCCACATTGGGAAACATGTACTTTCAATGTTGTATTGCATTTACTAGTGTTTTTTAAATCATGCCCAAGATAGTTCTCTGCAACTCACTGAGCACTTAGGGCCGTATAATACTTATTTGTTTTTGCAAATAATGTAAATAAAAAAAAAAAAAAAAAAGAGAGAGAGAGAGAGAGAGAGAGAGAGAGAGAGAGAGTGAAGTGGAGGGAATGAAGGAGAAAAAGAGATTATGAAAGGAGGGAAGAAGAAGGAAGAGAGAAATGGAGGAACAGCAGAGAATACGAGGGAAAAAGAGAAGTGTGAACAGACAGAAGAAAGATGTCATGAAGGGAAGGAAAAAAAAATTGAGTATTGTACATGCATTCTTCATCTTAGTTATACTCAAGTTGTTAAAAGATATGAGAGAAGGAGAGAAGTTATGAGGAAAGGAGAGAGGGTATGAGGAAAGGAGAGAGGGTGTGAGGAAAGGAGAGAGGATATGAGGGAAGAAAGGATGAAAGGAGAGAAGAAAGGAGGGATGGAGAGAAGATATGAGGGAAGAAAGGATGAAAGGAGGGAAGAAAGGAGGGATGGAG
>JAWQEG010009298.1:0-2500 GCA_033782935.1 Petrolisthes cinctipes
AGTGTACTAAAGACAACACAAGCCAATAACATAGTCAGGGTTGGTGTGGTGTTGAGATTTAGGTCACACACCGCCTCGCTCTGCATCACAAAACACACTCACGGTAAAATATCACACTAATAAATATTAAGAATTGTTTATACATATCATATACTCTGGTAATTATATGTGTGTGTGTGTGTGTGTGTGTGTGTGTGTGTGTGTGTGTGTGTGTGTGTGAGTGTTATAGTCGGTTAGGACTCTATTTATTTCTTAATTTGGCTGATGGTGATATAAAGAGTTATAATAAACAGTTTAATTTACAGCCATGTTTCAGGTCCAGGTTATCTTTTTTGGTACAACACATTTTTCGATTCGTCAGTGTTGTGGCTCCGAGGGGCAAACTTTACTTAATAACAGACAGGAAGAATAATAACACGTGCGAATTAGCATAATACAGTGTGCTGCATTATAAGAACATGTTAACTCTTTCTTCAGTAAACCACAGGTATAGGCTTCTGTGTATACTGAATTTGATGCAGGTTAACTCACTGTAAACTGAATAATGAAATAAGTAGTAGTTCCAAAGTCAAAGTGAGGCAAGAATATATTATGATCATATTTGTAAATTTATCCCTTTAACTAATATGATAATAATAACAATGGTAGTAGTAGTAATAAAAACAATATGCCAATAATAATACCAAGAACAATGACAACACAATCACATAAGAGGATGCTTCAAGGAAGGCAAATCTTTTCCAAACATTTACATTGAGAAAATTAAGTAGTGACGACGTGCATCTTAAAGACAGACTGGTTTTTGTCATCGAAGCCATTATTATTTTGGTTCGTCCCAATCTGAAAAAAAAACAATCTACAACAAACTAAACAGAGACAAACCAATCAGACACAAACCATGCAGTCTGACACAAACCAATCAGACAAACGAATCAGACACAAACCAACCAGACACAAATCAATCAGACACAAACCATGCAGTCTGGCACAAACCAATCAGGCACAAACCAACCAGACACAAACCAATCAGACACAAACCATGCAGTCTGGCACAAACCAATCAGGTCAAGGAGTGTCCATAGTCCGTCTGTACACCAGCATACCATCAGACTCATACACCATCAGACTCACAAGGTCGTATTCAAGAACATCAGTCAGTGGTGGATACGATGATGTGGTAACTGTACGATGGCTCTGTTATTTGTCTATGGAGCCATGCATCGTACCAATACCACACCATCGTCAACAGTACGGATCTTCTTGCATACGGACCACTGTACTGTCATAACCCATCATGCACCCGAGTGATTTTTTTTTTTTTTTTTTTTTTTTATTCTTTTTTTACAAGCCCCAACACTCTGGGGAACGTTAATTGGCGCTAAAGACCATCATGAAGTTATTTGATAAATGGTGGGATATTGGTATAAAATAAAACTAAATAGACAACATTGGTAATAATATGAAGAATTTAAATTTACAATTTACTATTGTTATCCATAAAAATAAATATGTTCTCTTCTATACTGATGTTAAAAAGAGAAAATACAAAAGCTATTAACGGGTAACTAAAGTAAAATTTATCGTGGGACTATAATAGTTATTTACTCCTACTTAATTTTTCACCATGTATCACAAACCTTCATGGCCTTTAGTAGCAACGTCCCCCAGAGTGTTAGGGCTTGTACTAAATGTAAATAAAGAATACAAAAAAAGGGGGGGGGGGCTTGTACTAAGGTAAATAAGGAACTTGAAGAAAAAAAAATCCGCACCATTAAAATTAATATAAAAATAACACAAAATTGTATCTTGCAAAAGTACAAATTTTATTGCAATAATACCACTGACCCTGTAATATAATTAATTCTGCCTCAACTAGTTATAAAAGTGCGTATTACTTGGTGAAATATAAATAATGGCGACATATTACATTATTACAGTTTCATTGTGACAACTTGGAAACCTTGGGCCGATATTCTTGAACTTGTTTGTATATTTGAATTTCTGACCTCACCATAATATTGTTTCGGGCTCATTTCGAAGCAGTGAATGGTTTTGCTATTTAATTAGTATGAGCTTATGAACTTATATTATGATTTTGAAGCAGTATATTATGGTTTTGAAGCAGTGTCGGGTCCCAGTCCAATCCATGAATGAACTCTTACGAAGAGTAACTTGAGTGAACCTTGCTTTTGTGTATACGGGCCTTGGCTGATCCGGATAATGTATAGCCTCAATTAAGATCTTTAATTAACAAATACTATCCCTGCCAAACTAGTGGCTATAGTCTAGGGCTCTAGGCGATAACAAGGATTCATTACAATGACTTCATAGGCTATGGTATACATGGAGCCATCGTTCCAGTCATTGGTAGCAGATAGACTCCAGTTCAAGACTTTTCTTATATCTAACCTATATTTGGAATACGACCATACACTTTGATTTTAAAAAGGTATAAATGAACCTTCATATACAATAACAATAAAAAAATTACAAGAGTGTA
>JAWQEG010009298.1:7500-24583 GCA_033782935.1 Petrolisthes cinctipes
TTCATTTGCATACAATATATAAACATGACGAAAATTCTATATAGATGTAAATGCAACTACTGTGATGCAATGCTTGTGTTGACCTAATAAACTGTAGTAAGAGATAGGTTAAGTACCACAGTTGTTCACACGATAGTATTTTAATAGCATTTTAATAGTATTTTAGCAAGGGTGTTATAACAAATGTATACTGGAAGGGAATTATTTACCTGTAATCGTACGTACAGTCACGGTCAATAGTCCTGCAACACCTTCCAATTAATGAGATAGCCTCGAAAAATTATCCGAATCTATAGCTGTTGGTCTTTGCAATACTGGTTCATAAGATTCATTCAAATGCCTCTTTTATTCATCACCAGGTTGCAGGACTTTTAACCATGACTGTGTGTCCATGATGGGGTTGAGGTAAAAACAATGAACAGCTCCCCCTCAAAAAAAAAAAAAAAAAAAAAAAAAAAAAAAAAAAAAAAAAAAAAATTATGCCAACCCTTGTATTGAACAGGAGTAGACGTGAACTAATAACAAGAGAAGGGAAGGAAACTACTGGCTGGAGTCTTGATATTAAATTGACATAATGCACCACAACACACTTCAATAACAAAGCCTTGTGTTGAAAATGTTAGCATACTTTTTCATCTGGGGCGACTGTACAATACACTACATTGAATAATAACCATCACTGACAGAGTATGGCCTTCAACACACACCATGTAACACAGTATAGATAACAGAATATAGCATAACATTATTTCTGAGTTTTATTAATCCACGTGGTCATCTAGACTTAGTTAGATTGGGGACTCCTATTCTTCGGTACAGGATAGTACAGCAATACTTTAAGGTCCCCCGTGTGATGTAGTCAGAAAGTTAGAGGTTAGTGAGTCGTTTCAAACATTGCCACGAAACACCACCAATATTGAAGGAGCTTGTTTCGTGGCATAGTCAGGAGGAATCAGCAGAAGCCACCAAGATTCATACACGATCACAGGTTAATTAATGTCCTGATGAGACTCCTTCAGCAACATATAATATACTCGTATACATAAAACTCATGATCTGCCTATATATACATTGATAACTTAGTGTATATTGGTTCGACCCGAGCCTCTGTCAGTGATGTTTATTTTCCAGGAATTAGTTACGTTACAAATTGTATGGGATTCTCAAAGACCTTCCATGGGCCATCCAACCTCTTATCAGTTCTCATGAACAATTCATTTTCTAACTTGGGTGTGTGGAGTCTGTTTATCTCTCGCTTTATAATCTTGATGTCTTAAAAAAGTTCTCTTGAGTTATGACACGCTTCAACACCGTAAAACCAATGAAAGGTCTTTTTGAATCACCCTGTTTCGATATTACTAGCACCAACAGCGATAAAGTGGTTGTGATAAGCTGTAACGACGGACTTGCAGTATTACAAACACAATGAATATCAAAAGTAACACAAAAGATGAAAGAACAACAATAATAACAAAAAATGAGTACTTACAATGGATTTCATAAGTTGTTAGAATGGATGTATGTATCATTACAACAAACAATTTCTACATAACAGAAAATACACAAATAAATAAATAAATAAATAAATAATTGAAGAAATAAACACATAACTAAATACTGTTCTCACGATAACATACAAAACAACAACAACAACAACAACAATAAGACAGAGACAAAAACGTATGTAGGCGATAACACTAGACAGCACATTATAATTATATAGTAACTTATCGCAGGACATCCAAACAACAAAATAACAAAAATAACAAACATAATATGAGTAATGTACAATGGTAGGTAAGAGTTGTCATGTTGGAGGTATATATCATTATGCAACTGCACTTCTTTCTGGCCTAAGATGGAATGGGGGACAATATAAATACACACTTATTGCAATGCCTACAAAATGATAAAAAATAACAATAAGAATTAAAATGCTGCCTACATAATAATAATAATAATAATAATAATAATAATAATAATAATAATAATAATAATAACAATAATAATTAAACAAATAGTGGTGGGGAAGGGGAGGTTCTGTGATCTCTTCGCCTATTGCAGCCAATCCTTTTTTTTTTTTTTTTTTTTTGAGACAGACGAACGAACAGTAATAGGATTCTTCTAAGATTTTAACTGAATATCTAACAAGGACAAGAAATTTACCGAACCCATGCATCAATCATATGGAAACTTCTTTGGGAGCTGATGTGACCGACCCTGGCCTAATGCATGGTTACAAATATCTTTTCTTGAATATTATCCTTTTGTTTCACCAGTTCTGTTTGTTCTCTGAGTGGATGGGCGGGTTACAGGACATGAAAACCTAATAATCCAATTTCAGACTAAACAAGAGAGTGAACGAACAAGAGAACCCATACTAATTTCGGGCTTAATTAAATCCTCAGACTCGTACGATATCTGAGTTTTGCATTTTGGGTGAAGGTGTTTGGTGGAGGGTGGTGGGTGATTTTCCAACCCTTATGGATTTGGCCTTAGAGAGGATGATTTCTAGGTGTTCACTTCTTGAAGCACAAACGTTCCTCTGAAATAAAATCAATGCTGCTGTTAGTTATTTCTTCATGATGCTGTAGACTGAATGGTTTGTAAAATGCAACATACCAGCAGACAATATATATTAACAAGTTTATAACACACGCCTGACCATTTGCTAATTTGATATTGTAAGAAATTAACTGATAGACTGAAAAAAGTAACAGGGTGTACCTCAATGATGAATAAATGTTACATGTGACTTATTTAACACATAACCAGCAACTAAATTTCTTAACATCAGACACACCATAGTAGATAAATGATAGATAACCACTATGGAAAATCAGGCTGGCCCTTATTCTCTTAAATATACGATGAGACAAGACATCAAATACACAAATAACCTAAATATGTAATAGAAAGATGGGAGACAATGTGTGTGCATGTATATACTCACGTTCGGGGGGGTTGACACACACTTCTTGCGTCTCACTAAACAGAGTGTTGCCTGGACAGTCTCTCTTCACCAGCAGCCAGTCTCCACCCAGTTGCTCCCTCTGACACTCGTAGTAAGCCTCACACATCTCTTCCCGCCTCTGTAGGGGATACGACGCATACATGTGTGAGTTATATAAGAGAATGAAGGACGAAAGAAGACACGTAAGGGGACACCAAGAAAGAATGAGGAGAGAGAAGATAATTATATAGGATTTCAAGCTTCTTACTCACATATTAATTAACTCTTCGTAACTATGCCTCTCTATATACTTTTTTTTTTTTTTTTGTAACATGACTCACATAATGTGCTCATTATTATTTAACATCTCCAAAGTTTAAAATACAGATGAAGGGAAAAAATATCTATGTATACACGTTCTCAAGTACCATCATCACATTCTGAGGTAACAACCAGACTTGCCTCAAAGATTTGGCCGGGGAAACAGAAGTGATAGGTTCTGCAGCCCAACTCCTGGACCAGTGGGACAATGTGTAGTCTGTTGGCCTCGGAACACTGTACTTGTACCTGGTCTTCTACAAGTACTGATATGGGAGGAGGAGTTGTAGTGGTGGTGGTGGTGGTGGTGGTTGTAGTGGTGAGGCATGTTAGGTAATCTGCGGGGGGAAGGAACGGGGGGAGAAAGAAAAGTGTATATTATTAGTGTTACATTATCGAGAGAATTGCAGTGTTGGTGAGAGTGGTTTTCTCGACTCAACATTACACGATTTTTCTTGTTGGTGGGAGGGAAGCACTACTGACGTAAGAATAAAAAAATAAAATTGCTTCATATTAACCCAAAATTAACATAGCTTACGTTTTTTTTAGATGTTTAGACTAACGCCAGACCATAGAAAAGTCAGGTAAATCCTCCATCCTTCAATAACAAATAGAATCAAGTGTTATTATACGAGTGAATATAATGAGAGTCGGCCATGTTACCACAGTTAACTTAAGGGACCCCGTGATGTAGTCAGAAAATTGGAGGTTAATGAGTCCTTCAAATAATGCCACGAAAACACCACCTATATGGAAGGAGCTTGTTTCTTGGCATGGTCATAAGGAATCAGAAGCCTCCAATTTTCATACACGATCACAGGGTCCTTAATTAAGGGTATAATACATCTCCTTTCATTAAACTGGAGGACACTGAAATTCCTCCAAACAGCATAACAAAACAGACTGACTGACTGAAATAGGCTGTTTCCTGGTACAGCTTGTTGGAAATCAGTGGCCCTCAACTTTACCACCATAACAAAGAGTGGGAAACCTACCGTCCGACACACAGACTTTGCGGTCCCTGTCATAGAGGGTGCCGGGTTGGTTGGTGCAGAGGGGGACGTATGTGGGTCCGAAGTAGCACCCAGTACACAGGATTCTCTGCTCCGTCTCAGGTGGACAAGGACCCGCTGCCTGGCACTTGTCCGAGTTGAAGAGACAAGGAAGGGTGAAGGGGGTACTGGTTGTGGAAGATGTGGTTGTGGATGGTGTTGTGGAGGGTGTGGTTGTGGATGGTGTTGTGGAGGGAGTGGTTGATGGTGTTGTGGAGGGAGTGGTTGATGGTGTTGTGGAGGGAGTGGTTGATGGTGTTGTGGAGGGAGTGGTTGAGCGGGTTGTGGAGGGAGTGGTTGGGGGCCTAGTTGGAGGTCTTGTTGGTGGTGATACTCCAGGTGATCCACAAGGGGGAGGTGCCATGTGAGGGAAGACACACTGGTCCAAGTCATCAGCAAACACGGTGCCGGGTTCACATTCAAAGTAGTATGTCCAGTAGAAACCAATGCCCATACGATCCACACACCTGTAACCCATGGAGAGAGAGAGAGAGAGAGAGAGAGAGAGAGAGAGAGAGAGAGAGAGAGAGAGAGAGAGAGAGAGAGAGTGAGAGAGAGAGAGAGAGAGAGAGAGAGATATGAGATGAGATAACCAACTTATTCACGAGCAGAAAGACACCATATATATATATAAAAAAAAAAAAAAAAGATTCTTGCTTCTCTAAATAAAAAAGCTATGATGTTATTTTAATGGTGAACAAACACACACACTATCTGATGAGCAATGTATCCTGACCAGAATGAATAGAAAGGCATAATTCGACGAGGACTCTTTAATGCCGACGCTTCGCTGACTCCCAAAAAAAACAGGTAAGAATTCAACTAATGTAGTGTACCAAATTTGTTAAGGGACCCTGTGATGTAGTCTGAAAATTGGAAATAAATGAGTCGTTCAAATATTGCTACGAAACACCACCTATATGGAAGGAGCTTGTTTGGTGGGATGGTCAGGAGGAATCAAATGCCTCCAATTTTTATACACGATCACAGGGTCCCTTAAAAGGCCAAATGACAGTGTGAATCGTTAGACTGCAAACACTACCACATGTTACAAACGTCACATGGTGTACAAAAGATATAATCATTACACTGTTATTTTTATTTGCACAGTTTGTACTGAATGCGAATAATTATGTAATATCAGAGACAGTTAAGATTATGATATTTGGTGTATAATTATAAAGTGTATTAACTGTAATGCCTGGCTACTTTATGAAACAGGTGGATGAAGAATGTGACTCTCCCCCCTCACTCTCATCCTGCTGCAACCTTTATGAAAACTGAAGGCTTCTGATTCCTTCTGACCACGCCATGAAACAAGCTCCTTAAGGGGGAAGTTTGTGTTGGTAAATCTGGAGCAACTGAATCCTCCAAACTATTCCAAGCAACAGGACACCATTATTTTTGTTCATCTGGTCCTGTTTTCTGGCATATTTTTGGAGGAATGAAGACACTCCAATGTACCAAAAAAGAATTACCACCTTAAATATAGGTGGTGTTTCGTGGCAATATTTGAAGGACTCCTATAACTCCAATTTTCTTACTACATCACAGGGTCCCTTAAACAACAATGTATTAATAAACTACAATATATTTTTCTCCAGCTCTAGACTAATATATATTCCGGATGAGAGAGCTTTTATATATCAGTGAAAGGGGCCAGCCATCTCTTGTGGACGAATTGTAGGGTTTCTGATTCCTCTAAATTATGCAAGAAAACAGACGACCTTCATAATATCTAATGGGGAATCTGTTTCGTAGTATAGTTTGGAGGGCTAGGTAATCCTCCTATTCCTTACAGCAGGTCATAGAGTCATAAAGAATAGCAAACATCTTACATAACATACTTGATTAATTAAGGGGAAAATGACAAACCTTTTTATACATCACATTAAAGTTGGTATTCACTTACTACACTCATCGAACCCAATGTACAGTCGGGGGCAAATGTCGTGTCGCCACATCTGCCAAGTCGTGAAGTACAGTATGGAAATATAAGTTTCACAGGCTCGTAAAATGAAAACTCAGAGTAGTTTACTAATTTGCTCCCTGGATATTGTAATTCTGTCTGGTGAATGTGTTTGTTCGATGATTATCCTTTACGTTATCATTTAAGAAAAGCTGAGTGAGGTGACATGACCTTTGCCACCGACTGTACAACCTCCTTAACTGAAAAACTATACAGTACACTGACACACACGCACACACACACACACACACCTGTCCAGTACGATATAGAATTATGCGAGAGAGTTAGCTGTACACTGGGAGTCAACAGTTGTGTCCTTATCAGAGGCACTGTATATAAATCTCTCTCTACCAACTGAAGTGATAAAAATAGAACTACTATACGAGCTGTTGTTGTCTTACCTGTAGTACCAAGAACAGTTCCTGGGATGGGAAAGACGCCCTCCTTGTCACATATCACCTTCGAATCACAATCTCGTCTGGGTAACGTAGATCTGAAGAAGGAGGAGGAGGAGGAGGAGGAGATAGGTTCGTTATTGGGGTTTAATTAAGTGGGAAGTTTTGTGTTGGTGAATCTGGAGCAACAACTGCATGAATTTATCCTCCAAACTATTCCAAGCAACAGAACACCATTGTTTTTACTCTTCAGGTTCTGTTTCGTGGCATATTTAGGAGGAATCAAGGCACTCCAATGTACTGTACCTAAAGTGTATTTATCCCTTTAAAAGAAAATTGGTTTAAATGGTTCATCTCCTATACTTCGTCATATGGAACACACACACACACATAATCAGACACACACACACACACACACACACACACACACACACACACACACACACACACACACACACACACACACACACACACACGCAAACACACACACACACACACACATAAACACACACACACACACACATATAAACAGACAAATATATAATCCCTTTACGTAATACAAGAAGTGCGAAGGGATGAAAATAGAAAATATGGCCGAGTTACTGTGGCACTTCAGAAGAAAATAATAAAATATAATAATAATAATATAGAAACAAAATAAAAACATTGGCTGTGGTGACGAGTTACTGTAGCACTTCTTAATAAATCGAAAAATGAAAAAAATGAAAATAAAATAAAATGACTGTGGCGAGTGGGTGGGAGAGGGAAGTGGGTGGGGAGAGGGAAAGAGGGGGGGAGAGGGAAGGGGGGGTGGAGAGAGGGAAGAGGGGGGGAGAGGGGGAAGGGAGAAGCGGTGAAAACAAACCCTATCGAACCAAACAAAAAACGGAATGAAAACGAAAATCCAAGGGAAATATTATTATGGTAGCTAGCCGGCAAGTCTTACAACCTTTATAACCTAATGCAGTTGAAGCAGATTAAATTCAGCAGCGTTCCTGAGTACATCTGTCTGTTTGTCTGTCTCTCTCTCTCTCTCTGTATGTCTCTCACTCTTTCTTTCTCTCTGTATGTCTGTCTCTCTCTCTCTCTCTCTGTATCTGTCTGCCTGTCTCTCTCTCTCTGTATCTGTCTGGCTGTCTGTGTGTGTGTGTCTCTCTCTCTCTCTCTCTCTCTCTCTCTCTCTCTCTCTCTCTCTCTCTCTCTCTCTCTTCTCTCTCTCTCTCTCTCTCTCTCTCTCTCTCTCTCTCTCTCTCTCTCTCTCTCTCTCTCTCTCTCTCTCTCTCTCTCTCTCTCTCTCTCTCTCTCTCTCTCTCTCTCTCTGTCTGCTTGCTCACTGGAACACGCTATAAAAAGATGAACATACAGTTAGTTATCTGGCTCGGATCGTGTTGCTTGTAGAACCTAACCATTTGTAACCAGGCAGTCAGGTTTGTTTCGTCGCTCCGTTCTTCGCTATTCTGTGTGTGTGTGTGTGTGTGTCTCCCTCTCTCTCTTTGTCTGTCTCTCTCTCTTTCTTTCTCTCTGTTCTCTCTCTATCTGTGTGTCTTTGTGTGAGTGTGTGTGTGTGTGTGTGTGTGTGTGTGTGTGTGTGTGTGTGTGTGTGTGTGTGTGTGTGTGTGTGTGTCTCCCTCTCTCTTTGTCTGTCTCTCCCTCTCTCTTTGTCTCTCTCTCTCTCTTTTTTTCTCTCTGTTCTCTCCCTATCTGTGTGTCTTTGTGTGTGTGTGTGTGTGTCTCCCTCTCTCTTTGTCTGTCTCTCTCTCTTTCTTTCTCTCTGTTCTCTCTCTATCTGTGTGTGTGTCTGTGTGTCTTTGTGTGAGTGTGTGTGTCTCCCTCTCTCTTTGTCTGTTGTCTCTCTCTCTCTGTATGTCTCTCACTCTTTCTTTCTCTCTGTTCTCTCTCTATCTGTGTGTCTGTCTATCTGTCTGTCTGTGTGTGTGGGTGGGGGGGGGGGCAACTATGATTCTTTTTTTTTATGTATTATATTTTGTAATTTAATATTTTGTTTTATGTTTCTGTTATTTTGTTTTATTTTGATTGTATTATACTTTGTATTTTAATATTTTTGTTAACCAATGCTTAATTTTAACTATTATACTTTGTGATTTATTATTTTTTTGGGTAACTATATTTTATTTTACTCATATTATATTATATTTTATTCGTATATAATTTCTCCCATTCTCTATTATTCCAAAGCAGCATTAAAGTCCAATTCACATAGTATTAAGGGGGAAGTTTTGTGTTGGTAAATCTGGAGCAACTGAATCCTCCAAAGTATTCCAAGCAACAGAACACTACTAGAGTAAGTTTTGCTCATCTGGTCCTGTTTCTTCTAGCATACTTTGGAGGAATCAAGGCACTCCAATGTACCAAAAAAAAAAAAAAGATTTATATACCACCTTACATTTTCCCTCGTAATTAATGCTCTGTTTATTTCTATGTTATGTTTTTAGCATGACAAGTAATTACAGCTAAGAAGATTTGTAGCACTCTATTTATTACCCGTTATTCATTTAATTTTCTACTCCTTGGGAAGCGTACCGTGAACCGTGTATCATAGTTAGTTGTGTGTGTGTGTGTGTGTGTGTGTGTGTATATGTATGTGTCTGCGTGTGTGTATATTTTTGTATGTGTGTGTGTATATATTTGCGTGCATGTGTGTGTGTGTGTGTGTGTGTGTGTGTGTGTGTGTGTGTGTATATTTGCGTTCATGTGTAGGTGTGTGTGTATTTGCGTTCATGTGTGTGTGTGTGTCCTGGCAAATTACGGAAACGCCAAGACAATTAAACTAAAAACATCATTACCCAAATTAATCCAGCCACCAAAATTAATATAACTCAGCTTCCAAAATCACACCTAGACTATACTAAACAGATGACAACAACAACAACAACAATGGGTACAAAGGTAGGTCTCGTGGACTTTCATGAATGAGGGGGCCATCTTTTATGAATGAGGGGGCCATCTTTCCGGTCATCATCAACGCTTAAAACCCATGACATTCCTCCTTGCATGTGGCCCTGAACCTATCTGTGTGTGTGTACCTACCATGGAGAGTATATACCGGTGTTCTTAATTCAGGGGGATTAGTATTGCACGAGAGATTATCTATGACACATCGAGCCACGTGTGCATGTATGTACGACGAAGAGTTCAGAGAGTGTAAAAAGAATTAAAAAAAATATATATATAGTGGTGTGTATATATAGTGGTGTGTGTGTGTGTGTGTGTGTGTGCGTGTGTGTGTTATGTAGCAGAGCAAGACAGACAGACAGACGACAGACACATGGATGCACCTCACACCCACAGCGACCATCACACCACCACTGAATGTCACACCCACCCACACACACACCATTCTCTCACATTCCAGACTGCCTTAGCTTTCTCTCTCTCTCTCTCTCTCTCTCTCTCTCTCTCTCTCTCTCTCTCTCTCTCTCACACACACACACACAAACACACCATTTTCACAGGAACCAGACATGTATTCTTCTCTCGCCACGCACGGATTCAAAGAGCAGGTCCAGTGTCCTTTCATTATAACTGTACGTCGGGAATGCAAGACCTCATTGAGTTGCATATGTCGGCCAAGTTCTAGTCAGAAGTATAACCATCACACTTCATAACAAAACTACGTGTCTTAGGAACTCGCCCCGTCAACGTATTCACGAGAGGAAAGAATACATCGTGTAAAAATAAGATAAATAAAATAAATCTTGCATCTAAGTATAATTTTTTAGCTATATCGTCATCTTATAATTACGTGAACATACACACACTACAGTACAAATGGGCAATATATTAAGTGCCCTCTTCAGTGTATGGCCCTGTTACGACGAAGTATAAATCAAAACATGTTATCTAATTTCTCAGGTCCATTTATTCATTCATTCATATGTAAACAAACAGCATGTGACGTCACTCTTATTAGGCAGGTTAATTAAGGGAAGTAGAGCCAACTGTGGGTTTACTGGAACGTACGTAGTCCTCCAAAAACTCCGTCATAAAACATATATCTCACACGGAGGGATTCTGTTTCCTGGCATAGTTTGGAGGAATCAGAACCTTCTCATTTTTCCACAGCAGGTTACTTCCATTAAGGGGGTGCGGGAGTAGGGGACAGGCTTAGGGGGGGACTGGGTGGGTGCAGGAATAGGGGGACAGACTTGGGATGAGTAGAAAGCCTGTCCCCTATTCTTGCACTCCCCTAACCCCGCCCCCCCCAAGCCTGCCCCCCTACTCACGCACCCCCCTAAACCCCTCAAGCCTGTCCCCCTACTCCCGCACCCCCCTAAACCCCCCAAACCTGTCACCCTACTCCCGCACACCCCTAAACCCCCCCAAGCCCGTCACCCTACTCCCGCACACCCCTAAACCCCCCCCCCAAGCCTGTCCCCCTATTCCCGCCCCCCCTTAATCAACTACTTTTCAATACACACCTGTTGGTCCCGGAACGTATGCCCAGGTCACAGCAACAGCCACCACTACCACCACCACCGCCAGTCGCCAACCTAAATGCGCCATCTGTTGGAAGAAAAAAAACGATAAGATGTCAATTCCTTTTTAGTGACATGGGTGGGGGGTGAGAGGGAGAGAGAACCGCCGTTATCTGATCGTTAAATCTGCCAAGCATCACCTCGTTGTCTTCTTCCTGCCACCACCACCACTTCCAATGCTGTTGTCGTTGTGGTGGTGGTGTTGTTGGTCGTGTTGGCTCGTCACCTCTCAGTTCCTGTCACCAGTTCTTGTTTGGGGACATGAGGCTCGCAAAACTTTCCCTCTTCAACGTTAACTTTTACTTGCTTTCCTGTTCCTGTCACCAGTTCTTTTACTTGGGGACTCAAATTACCTTTCCATCTTCAACTATAACTTTTACACTCTCTCCTGTTCCTGTCACCAGTTCTTTTACTTGGGGACTCAAAATACCTTTCCATCTTCAACTATAACTTTTACACTCTCTCCTGTTCCTGTCACCAATTATTTTTCCAGTCAGCTTGTGCATGTGCTTCCTTGAATACCACAGATACTCTCCCAGTTACTTACTATTAGGAGCTGACAACCCGACCCCTATAAGGACTGAAAGACTGAAATACCACTGACCCTATCCCAGTCCTAGTCATCCCACCCCTTGGCCGTGTGTGTGTGTGTGTGTTGTATGTGTGTGTGTGTGTGTGAGTGAGGGTGTGTGTGAGTGAGGGTGTGTGTGTGTGTGTGTGTGCCCTGCCAGGAATATACCCAACGAACGCAGGACATCTAAAGTAACGGTGCTGTGGCCATCGCACTGAACGGGACATCAGGAGGAGTGGATCATAATTTTATCTCCCACTGTCCGGCATAACCCACCATGCATGTTAAAAAGGACTTCACTCCTGTAATCCTTCTTCCTTATAGCGAACGATGCATGTATGTGAAAAAAGACTTCATTCATGCAACCCTTCTTCCTTTTAGCAATAGTGGTTTTGTCCTATCAGTCAGAAGGAAAATGTGACAAAAAGCTCCATGGACTCGTAAGGTATATACTCGGAAGGTTGGGAAGTCAAACTCGCCCACTCAGAAGAGGACCGAGAATAGTAGTTCTTCCTTATAGAGTTTCTGAGTCGCTTATTGTTAGGCCACCAAATGTCATAATAATAAAAGACGGAGTAGTAATCGAATGTGTGTGTGTGTGTGTGTGTGTGTGTGTGTGTGTGTGTGTGTGTGTGTGTGTGTGTGTGTGTGTGTGTTCGCGAAATTAAAAGAGAAAATTACAAGGTCGAAGAAAGAGAGGGGGGAGGGGACGAAAGAGAAAATTACAGGGTCAGACAAACAGACAGACCAACCGAGAGGGAAGGAGGGAGGGAGTGAGTGGATAGAAAGCAAATGTTTGTGTTACGCAACGGAAGGTCAGGGACGCAGTGCATTATTCAGTACATGAAAAAAAGAGATTAATTATACAGTCAAGTTGTAACGCAAACTACGGTACAGTTACGCACATTAATAAGTAGTGATACAGAACAGGCCGCATATGAGATGTTCGTTCTACGTCTGTATTGTAAACAGTAACTACTTATTATTAATATTAACCTGTACTATGGATGTGTATAAAAGCCAGCAACAATATAACTGAAGTACTGTACATCCACAATCAAATATCCACCGACACTTTACTTCCTTCGTAGTAAATATCTTGGTAATAAAGAACAACACATGTATGATTTTGCAACACCTCATACTAATAATTGAGGGGGTTGAATTGACGTAAGGTGTTGTATGATTATATTTTGATATGATACTGATTTATTTGCAAGATGGAAGGAAAATGTTGGTGGTTATTTGATTGTGGCTGTACATGTGGTTCGAATGACTAAACAACAGAGGAGGATAGATGGCCAAGTGTGTTTTGTTGTTCGAACCAAAATGAATTCAGTCATGTTGTGGTTGGATGAGAGACCGAACTTCTGTGCACCATTCATACTATACACCACAAGACACCATTAAGGGGATATTTCACATTTTGTTGTCTCCAAAGTACGTCAGGGAACGGGACCAAATGAACAAAACTAATGGTGTCCTGTTGCTTGAAATAGTTTAGAGGAATCATTTGCTCCAGATTTACCAACACTGTACTAACCCCTTTTAAGAGTGAGACCTGACAGCTGGACCAGACTTGCATATCCCGGCTAATGAGGAGGAAGGAAAGAAAAGGTGTCGTCTCACGCTTTCACTTCCCTAATTATACTTCTACTCAGTGGGGTGTGTGTGTGTGTGTGTGTGTGTGGTTGGGGGACTGGTGGGTGGTGTAGTGGTTGATTGATCGATAGGTATAGGTGGAGGAGTTAGTGAGTTGGTTGATGGTATGTAGGTTGGTTGGTTGGTTGACAGGTTTGTTGGCTAGTTGGTGTGTATAGGTTGGTTGGTTGGTTGGTGTGTGAAATAGTTGATAAATCGATAGGTAGGTGGATGGGTTGGTTGTTGGTTAGAAATAGTGTGTGGGTTGGTTGGTTGGTTGATTAGTTAGTTAGTTAGTTGGTTGGTTGATTAGTTAGTTAGTTAGTTAGTTAGTAGGTGTGTGGGTTGATTGGTTAGCTGTTTCGTTAAAGCATTCATTACTTTGGCCTACGCTTCTAATAATAATATATCTACATTATCAACAAATCACTCCGGTAGTCTGCATAGTAAAATCACACAACTTTCTCTCCAAACTGTTCAGCATTAGGGGGACAAAAATCAGCATAGTGATATAAACTGCCTGAAAACATTCCCACCAAAACTTTATAAACGAAGTAAGGGTATATTATTAATTGCATTAGTATTCAGGACAGCGTTTCCTGTCAAACTCGGGTAACTATAATATAAAGGAATGTTCACACACTCATAAACTCTTATACAAACTCACTCACTCACTCACTCTTTTACTCATTCACTCTTATACACATTCATTCATATATTCACTCACTTTTACACTCACTCATTCTTATACTTACTCACTCACACTCTCACTCACTCAAATAAACAGTCATTCTTATATTCACTCACTTTTACACTCACTCACAGTTCATGAAAAACTTTGTCTCTTCCACCTGCACACACACACACACACACACATATTCATTCAAGCACCCACTTCCCACTGTCTGTAATAATCACTCACTCACTCCTTCAATCTTACTATTTACCCATCTATCTCTTTATCTATCTGCCTGTCTGTCTATCTGTATATCTACCTATCTATCCACATTATAAAATTAATCTAACTTTCTATATATTTCATAACAAGGTCCCACAAGTAAAACTATATCTCTAATTAGTTACTTGATGAAAAAAAATCTACTTCCTTGTTATCTTTCTTGTTCTTTTCTTTAACCCAGGATGTGAAGTTCAAGCGAATCTCTCTCTCTCTCTCTCTCTCTCTCTCTCTCTCTCTCTCTCTCTCTGTGTGAAGGTTTGTGGGTGGGGACAGGATATTGTTTTCTACCCATGATGTGTGTGTGTGTGTGTGTGTGTGTGTGTTTGTGTTAGGAAATTATGACATACAATCTTACCCATATAATATCTCACAGAGCAACAGAATTTCCCCAAACTATGCCAGTAAACAGACGAGTTTCAGTGTCACTACTTGGGGTTCCTACTTCTTAATTGACATCATATGGAGAAATTAGTATATTATAATTATAGCCTTTCAATTCCACGACATACAACGACAGACCTTAAGATCTAAATTAATCCAACTTGTCTATTTGAATACACATAAAAAAAAAAAGTAGAAAATAAAAATTAAAAAAACCACTCCGACTACATATTAAAAACACAGACACTTTAATGGTAAAAAAAATAGAAGGGAGTCAACAATTCTGTCCTGATTTGACACACAGTATGAATCTTACTATTTATTCATCTATCTCTTTATCTATCTATCAATCTATCGATCTGTCTGTCTGTCTGAATGTCTATCTATCTATCTATCTATCTATCTATCTGTCTGTCTGTCTATCTATCTATCTACCTATCTATCTATCATATAAAATTAATCTAACTCTCTATCTGTCTCATAACAAGTGACGTGATTCGGGAGGAGTGATGATGATGCCAGGTTGGTTGGTATAGAGATTCATCCACGTTGTGTCACGCATCAGGACAAAATCATTAATTATTGACCCCCATGTATCCAGTATACGGTATACCACAATCACCACATCACATCTCTATAATAAACAGTCCTTCCTTACCAAACACACTAGAGTATAACGTGTGGAAGGATTGTCTTGGCTGTAATGCACCCTAGTGGAAAAAAATAGACACTTCATCTGCAGTTTAGCGGTGCGTGAGGATTATACTGTACAGGGAAGTAAGGGGGGGTCTTTGAACAATTCGTAACATCCGGCATGACGTACAGTTGCCCACACATGAAGCTGGTACGCCTCGCTACTTGTGAGAGAGCTACAACAGGAAGGAGTGTAAGCAAAAGTTATAGTTTGTTGACAAGCAGACAGTAATAATATTTTACTGTCTGCCTGTCAACAAACTACATTTTTTTTTCACTTTCCTTTCTTTCGTAGCCACCTCACAACGAACGAGCCATACCAGCTTCATGTATGGACTCTTTTAGATTAAGACTGACCATAATTATAACTTGAGTACTACTTCATGGATTCCTGCAACACGAATTGAAACATTATATATTTATCCCTAATTAAATTTTCTTAGTATGTTGCCACTTGACGCATGTAGTGGTAACATCCCATTACTGTGAACGATCCTATGAAAGCTGCATTTAAGAGTATGGAAGTGTTACCAATAAAATGAGGATAACACGAAGATTGTGTTTTACTGACTGACAATTTTTTAAGGTACTTTTTCTTTGCCTAACACTAGATGCTGCTATATGTCAGAGGGAAACAATAATATCAATAATAATAATAATAGTCTAATGGATACCAACTTCTATTATAGCCTTGATTGTGAAAAACCTTAGTTAATAGCCTTTTATAGCTTTGAATGTGAAAAATAATTATGCTTAAACCAACGCCAAAATAATGATCTTACACTTGGCAGAAATAAAACCCGTCTTGCAAAAGGTCAACTTCTTCTGACGGTAAATATTAACAATTTGGACGAACGCCAGAAGATGCTAAGGAACCCCGAGAAGTAGTCAGAAAAAATTGGGGGTTAGCGAGTCCTTCAAATAATGACACGAAACACCACTTCTACATGGAAGGAGCTTGTTTCGTGGCATGGTCAGGAGGAATCAGAAACCTCCAAATTTTTCACATACACGATCACAGGGTCCTTAATAAGTGCTACAAGAAAAAACAAAAACCCGTTGTACGTCTAAGTGTTAAAAAAAAAAAAAAAAAAAAAAAAAAAAAAAAAAACAGTGATTGATTTGATTAAGCATGATGAAGTGTATGTTGTTGTGGTGGTGGTGGTGGAGGTGGAGGTGGAGGTGGAGGTGCTTGGTGGTGGTGGTGGTATTGGAGAAGTGGCATAATAAGTGGTAATCCCGTAGTTATGTTTGTCAGTGATTGAGGTGATGGTGGTTGGTGTCTTGTTGTATGTGTTAAGTTCTCCACACCTTCTGCTTGTGCTTGTCACCTCTCTCTCTCTCTCTCTCTCTCTCTCTCTCTGGTTTGTCCGTTATGAAACCTGATTCTCCCTTGTTCCGTTTCTTGTTTTGATTTTTTTTTTTATCTCCTTCTTTCTTTCTATCCCTCGTTTCGACATGATTTCTATCACTTCCTCATTCTTTGTTGGTTAGATTCTTATTATTATTATTATTATTATTATTATTTATTATTATTATTATTATTCTCTCTCTTTCTCTCACTCACTCACTCACTCACTCTCTCTCTCTCTCTCTCTCTCTCACTCTCACTCACTCTCTCACTCACTCACTCACTCACTCACTCACTCACTCACT